>PVJI01001963.1:87891-158869 GCA_004026765.1 Micronycteris hirsuta | reverse complement strand
GGGAAGCCCAGGGAATGCTAGGCGCGAGCAGAGGCGGAGTAGGGTGGGCAGGTCCTAGGAATGGCCCAATGACATTGCAGTGGAGGCTCCTGGTTTTACCCATTGGGCATTTTTGCCACATGCTAACATTGAGAAATAATTACGATACAAAGTGTTTACCCCTTAGCTTTTCTTAGCTTGTAAGGATAGTCTTGATGCTTTATCTGGGTCTTTAGAAATCCAGCTGTGCTCTATGGTCATCACTTAATATAGTTCAATCCGAGCAGTTAGTCATGTTCATGCTTTTTCATGAAGGCTGTTTTCTGGTTGTATAGGAAGATGTCAGACCTCCCTCTCTCCTTCAATCCTATTTTAGTAATGTTTGGGGGTTTTGATGATTATTAAAGAAATACACGCTCATGTTAGAAAGTGCAGAAGGTACAAAAAGAATAAAGAAAATTAACAGTTACAAGTTCACCAATTAGAAATATCCTCTATTGTCATTCTGAAATATTTCTTTTGTGTATGTGTACATTCTTTTCCTTATGTGTGTATATGCAGATACTCAGTTACTAGTAGAAAAAAATGGAAGAGAACACAGTGTAAAAATATTTCAAGTATGACAGTATATACAGTGTTTTACCTACTTTTTGGACATTTTTTAAAGCATCAAGAATTGTGTAGTCATTTTAGTTGTTGTGTTCTACTACACGCATTTACCGCAATTACATGGCTAGTCCCCTGCTGTGCGTTTAGATGATTTTCAAGTTTGTTGTTGAAAAATATGCCCTGAATACCTTTGTTTTTCAGTGTCTGCATATTTGTCTGCAAATCTATTTTTAGAGTTATTTTTTCAAAAGAGCGTAAGAGTTGCTGTTAGTACATCTTTGGGTCCCAACTTACCACCGACTCTTCTGTTTAAGGTCTCACTGGAATACAGACCTGTGATCGACAGAACCTTAAACGAGTCTGACTGTGCCACAGTGCCTCCAGCCATCCGCTCCTACTGATGAGACGGGAGTTCACCTGCTTTTGTAATTATGTATAATAGCTCACGTGTTCAGAACGTAACTGTGTGAAAAATCTGCTCTAGTGAATTAGGAGTGCCATCACAATGGAGATCGTCTCCCCAGTGGTCAGCAGCTTGCCAGTAATTAAAGCCAAAAGGGTTACGCTTACCTTTATCCCTTGTTTCATTTTTGTGAAATAATGAAAGTTGGCAGGATTCTTAAATAAAATATAAGTTACAAACCGAAGTGGATATAAATGGATTTCTTGCCTCCCTACTTTCACAAACATTTCCTACTTGTTCTTAATAAACAAATGGTGTCTTGTATGAACATACGTCCTGAAGCATTTAAATAACTAAATACTAAATGAAACTGATGTGAATTTAAACGGGTTTCTTCCCTCCCCACTTCTTTTGGGTGTCACTAGCGGTCACCAGTTCTTACCTGAGTGTCAGCTTCTCTGGAATCCAACAAGGCAGTTATGTTCATTCATTTCAGATCCTATTTCTCAGTTTTAGAGATTGTCTTAAAATTTTTAAAGTTTGTAAATATGTTAAATATTTACATTATTTCAAAGTCTATTGTAGTCAGAGCTCACCTCCTTAATTGTCCCTGCACCCTCTCTCCGCCCCCCCAGAGCATCACTTTATTTTTCCAGTGTTTTAAGAAGAAAAGAAAGCAAATAGATATTTGCACTATGTAAATATCTCATTCCTTCCGCGGCTTCACAGTACTCCACAGCTGCATGGCCTTATCCCCTAGTGTAGACATCTGTTGTTTCCAGCGTTACAGATGCCTCAAGGAGTAACTGTGTGAAGTCATTTTCTTTGCCAGTTTCTTTGAGGTGGAGTGCTAGGTGTAGAATTGCTGGGTCACCTTTTGTCAGATGTTGCCAAATTGTCTTTCCCACCAGCAATGTGTGAGAGTCCTGCTTTGCAAAGAAATGTGATGGCAAGCTTCTGTGTGTTAACTACTCACATAATGAGAAATTTTTATCTTAGTTTAGCTTTTCTTATATTTTTTTCATTGTCATTCATTGTTAACAATTTTTTGAGGTATAATTGGCAGAAGATAAACATATTCACCAACCCCAAATACCTACCTTCACCTCTCTCCCCACCGGCCCACAGGGAATCACTGATCTGTTTCCAATTCTTACAGGTTAGTTTGCATTCTCTACATTTTTCAAGGTGCTCCCTTATTTTATTTTTAAGTTTTTTGTTGATTTTAGGGAGAAAGAGAAACAGATTTGTTGTTCCATTTATTTAATGCATTCATTGGTTGCTTGTATGTGTCCTGACCGGAGATCAAACCCTCAATCTTGGCATATTGGGACGACACTAACCAACTGAGCTGCCCGGCCAGGTCTAGGCATTCTCTACATTTTATATAAGTGGAAACACACAGCATGTGATGTCTTCTTTGGTTTCTCTACTCAGCATGGCAGTTGAGATTCATCCATGCCTCTGAGCCAGCAGTTCACGAGCAAGGAGACTGGTCTGTTTCATGGGTTGAGGGCTACATCCAGGGTGTCAGAATTCCTGGCCCTGCTCCACGCTACACTTCTACCACCAAAGAAAGCCCTCAGGCAGAGTTGCAGGTTCTTGGGGCAAGAAGCAAGGGGCTGCACAGGTCTGGTGAGTGCTCAGGGACAGCATCAAGTGTCTGCAACCCAACCCAAATCCAGCTGTGACAGTCACACAAAGGAGAATGTTATTTCAGGTGGCACTGAGTCTACACTTTAGGAAACTAGAATCTAACAACACATAGAGCCACTAAGAAGTCCTAAATTTCAATCCGTAATCTCATTATTGGTAGTAATGGTTGGTATTTATCTTTTGAAATTCTGTAGTGTAAGTTAAAGCTAATAGGTAATTATGTTACTTAAGATTTAAATGTTAAAACTTAATGAAAACTTGCCCTGGCTGGTGTAGCTCAGTGGATTGAGCGCGGGCTGGGAACCAAAGGGTCCCGGTTTGATTCCCAGTCAGGGCACATGCCTCTGTTGCAGGCCAGGTCCCCAGTGAGGGCCATGTGAGAGGCAACCACACACTGATGTTTCTCTCCCTCTCTGTCTCCCTCCCTTCCCCTCTCTCTAATAATAAAATAAATAAAATCTTTAAAAAAAAAAAAAACTTAATGAAAACTTAAGATTTTTCTTACAAAAGAGGAAACATTCAAAATCAGAGAGGTGAAAACCTGTAAGATTGGGTAAACTCATTCTTTGTTCTAAAATACTCACATTTCCTAGTGCTGCCCTAGTTAGTAGCAGTGGACACCCCAACCACCTGGATTGTGGCCTGCGCACCATATCCCACTGCAAGAGACCAGGCCTCGGATTCCTGATTCCTGGGCTGAGCAAGGAAAAGTGTAAGATGAGCCCAAATAATTTTCTAGTTGGAAAACTTAAGAGCCAGGAAACCATCAGAGACCACTAGGACCATGTCAGGGTGCATGGGAGTCAGCAAACAACAATGATCACATCCTGTTGGGGACCAATCTGCCTGGCAAATAGCAATTGCAGCTCAGCCTTACGGGAAAGCCCATATGCACGTGGGGCACGCAGGATGCCAAACCCACTGATCAGTTCTCTAGTGGGAAAGCAGACCTGCATTATACCTAGGCTGCTTTGTGACTTGCTCTTGGCTAAAACTCTCACCCTGGATTGAGGCAGCGGACACTTGCTGCTTGTCTTTGAAGTGGCTTCCTGAAGTCTGTGCTAACTCTCCCACAAGGATTTAAGTGTAACCAGACCAATTACTCTTATCATTCCCTTGCATTTGCAACATTCTTTCCTTGTTAATCTGTAAGAAGTAATCTGTAGCATCCTCTCCGTTGCTATGTGTGAAAAGTAGTTACCTAAAGCAAACCTAAGCATAATGAATGAAAACCACCTTTGATGTATGCTATGAGAAGGCCAATAAAAGCCTGTCAAGGCAAGGGTCCGTGCTCTCCCCTTGAGAGAGTGGCCGAGGCACTTAAAGGCGCTCTCCCCTTGAAAGAGTGGCTGTGCAGTCCCCTTTTTTCTCCACAGGATTTACATAGTCCCTGTGCATTTATTTACAAATCCGCTACAGCATACAGATTCTACAGGACAGGATCTGCCACAGCATCCGACTAAAACACTGAATGTATTAAAGTGTCTTAATGTCTAATGTTGAATGTCTGGCCCTGGCCGGGTAGCTCAGTTGTTAGAGTGTTGCCCAATACACCAAGGTTGCAGGTTTGCTCTCTGGTCAGGGCCCATACAAGAAGCAACCAATGAATGCATGAATAAGTGGAACAACAAATTAATGTTGCTCTCTCTTTCTCCCTAAAATAAATAAATAAATAAATTTTTAACGGAACATATAATGATAGTTTAAAAAAAGAAAAACAGCCAAAACCAAACAAAAACATAATTGGTCACTCTTGGAATTAACTAGGGCACCAACTCCTAACAATGAAAATGGACATTTAAAGGAAAATAAACAAGTATTTTCTCTACAAATTGCAACTCAGGATAACCTAGTTGATTAGGGAAAGTTCTTTACAAAGAAATTCCTATAAATAAATAAGGAATAATAGGATTTGAAGGCACCATTTAGCAATCCCTCATGCAGTGGTTCTGGAACTTGAGCGTGCACGGTAATCTCATTGAGAGATTGTTAAGGAATTCATGTCCAAGGGCCACACTTTGAAAACCACCTGCATGGATGATGTGATCCAACAAACATGAAGGAGGTAATTTTCACGAGAAAACAGGTAGAAAGACAACTGACTACTCCAGACAGCTTCATCTTGACCAGTAGATGTAATGAGAAGGTATATGCCAGAGGATTTTGTAACGAAGTCAAAGAGTTAATACAGGATTTTGAGCAACATTTAGGTATTAGGACAATGAATTAAAAGCTAGCACAGGTACCCCTGAAGCACAATAGGATGACAATGAAAGGGCCAATTAGGATTCAAAGTAACTGTCACAGTTTGCCTGTCTGTCTCTTCCTTCTGAACCAGAAGCCTTCAGACTATTTTCCAAACTATTTTCCGAGTATTCAGAGAACAAGAGAACCACCAGCATGGGTAGCCTGGAAGTGTAAGTTTCTATGGGACTCCTCTAGTCGAGCCATGGGACAGAATATTTCACACTGGAAAGGTTTATAACATGTGTTCACAGTTTTTAAATGAACCCATCTGTTCTAGGGGAATTGACAAACTAGAGAAGTAAAAAATTATGAGTCAAGATATAAAGAAAATAGAATAATGCCCAAAGAGATTATGTGGATAATTTCTAATGTGGATTAAAAGAACCAAAAGTAAGACATACAGTAAAATATTCAGACTTTCACTGCCATAGCAAACCACAACCACATGGCTATTTATGTTTAAGCTCATTACAATTAAGTAAAATATAAAATTCCATTTCCAAGCCACCTTGATCCATTTTCAAGTGCTTAGTAGCCACACATGGCAAGTACCACATTGGACAATATACAAAGCAAATTATCTTTGCAGAAAGTTCTATTGGCCAATGCTAATGTAGACATTCGCTAGTATCCAAGAAAACAGTATATATTTGATCAATTGACCACTACTCAGTAAGAAGCCTGACAAAAAGAGCAGGGTATACACTTTCATACTGAATTCTGACAAGAATATTGGGACGGAAGGAGAAGGCTGGGTGTGGTGGGCTCTGTCCCCTAGAATTCTACACCAGAGTCTACAGAAGGGAAAGTGACCGAAAAAGGAAAGTTACCCATTTTGCAAGTGTCACAGTGCAGCTGATGAGAGAAGACATAGGTAATCTGTTATGGTAAGATGCATACAAAATTCAGTCTTCCATTTGTTTAACAAATTTATAGAGAACTAATTGCATGCCAAAGACAGAATGAACAAGAAGATGGACTGTGGAAAATGTTAGGAATTCCAGCATCCAGATAGAACCAATGTTTAGAAAAATTCTAAGGATAATAAAAGAGCCATTTCCCAATTAGACTAAAAGGAAAGACTGGCCTGAGATTTGATACATGGTTGGTAACATTAATGTACAGAAGAAAGCAGTGTTGTCTTTCAGTTTATTTCCTCCTCCATCCAGGAGCACCATCTAAATGGAAAGTTTAGAACAGACCTGGTTAGGAGGGAACTGAATCCCGAGATAGGGGAGGCGATAGTGGCAAGCACATCAATACTTTAAATGACTGAGTCAGCAGGACCAGGGGCAGGAGATGATCTGCCTCCTTCTCTTGGCAGAAGGTGGTCTCCATTGTTGCTGTACATCTTTGTAACGTGGTGACAGGACCCCAGGCAACACCCCTCATTAATGGCAATGACTCGAAGGCCTGGTTGTGCCCTAGCAGTGCAGCACAGGTGTGCCAGCCACGTGCAGGGCCCAGCCTCACAGAGCCAGAGGTTCCTTAGAGGCGCAGCGGAAGTGGGGGGGAGGGGACGGTGAAGGGAGGGACTGAGCCTACCTGGTTCGTGAGCGCACCAGGCCAGTCTGTGAATCCTTTCCAAGTGCATTTGTACACTTACATGGATATATATGGGGCAGAGATGATTTTTCTACAAACCTTTACTTCCTACTAATTAATCTCCCTTTTAAGAGTCAGCCTTGCCACCACTGAGGTAATGCAGAAAAAAAGAGACAGTAAATTGCCCATTTGATCTTAGGCCAGCCATGGTTTTCTTATCAGTAAAATGTGGACCTTGGTACAATACCTTACAACCAGGCACTAATATGAGGATTACATGAAGTAACACTTAAAAACACTAGAGTAGATTCCAGCTCACCACAAGCATCCAGTAAGTGATTCTTACCTTGAATGAATCGTTTCCCACCCCAAGAACTAAACAGAAAATAGAATGGGGCCCTTTTGGGCCCCACAGATGGTGTTGGCTGGGCCAATCCAGGTTGGAGAACTGGCCGGGGGTTCCTGGGAGGGGGTGTCACTGTGGAGAGTGGGAAGCAGGGGCCCTCTACAGCCGCCGAGAGGTTTCTTGCTGAAGTTTCCCTATGCACACTGTACTGGAAAACTTACAAATTGGGTTGGAAAATCGTAGTTATTAACTTTGTAGAGAGCTAAGGGACAAAATAGGAGCCAGAGATGGAATGTAAAGGTGGACTTCAAAAACTACAGATCAAAGAGCTGTGGAAAATCTAGAAAGGACTGTTCAACAAGTGATGTGAATACTTTATGAGAAAACTAGAAATCACTTAATTCACCGGGTCATGAGAAAAAATCCACAGTTGAAACGGTTTGAGGATTAGTACCACGGGGGAATGCCATGGCCACAGAGTATTTTAATTTCTTTGTAGAACTTGTGAGAACTCTCCAGCACGCGGCCCGGCGTTAAGTGGGGCAGAGGGTAACAGTTGGGAGAACGATCGCTGGTCAGATCTGCAGCTGTGCCCAGAGCGCTGAATAATGGATTCGTGTCCACAGGGAGCAAAGTCTCAGGTGCCTCCAATAAAAGGCCATGTCTCTGGCTCCCGTTCCTAACACATTCTGGTAAGAAATGCTTCCCAGCTCTGAGGATGAAACAAGTCAGCGATCATTGAATCAGGAATTTAAAAACCTGTGGAACTGGAAGTCTACGAACGCCCAGGAAAAAACTGCGTCCGGACCTGGGCGGGAGGGGCAGGTTGGCGGACAGGAGGGGGACGTGAGTGCCCTTAAGCGAGGACCTCGCTAGAAACGCTCAGAGTCGCACAACCGTCCAAATGAGGGTGGTGCCTGTCACCGGGAGACGGGGACAGCCTGGCCGGGAGCTTGAGGGGTCCCGGGTCCGCAAGCACTGAGAGCCTCCGGTGAGGCCTGGGAAAGGCGCGTTGGTGACACGACGTGAGGAAGCGGGCTGGGACAGGGGTTGGAAAACCAAGAGTAGCGTTAAGGCTGTGCTAAGCGCGTTCTCCCCTCGGGTCACATTCGCTTTCACGACTCCTGTTGTGCACGAATTAAATGTGCAGCGCTGGAACCCTTTCCGGCACTCTCATCCCTCACGTGCGCACTGACGCAAGTGGCACCCGGAAGCGGTCAACAGCAAGGAAGCGGGGCCGCAAAGGGATTGGCAATGTCAGGCCCCGTGACCTTCTCGGATACACGCACTTCCGGTTGCTTCTGGAAGTGGACTGCGCTCCAGGCCACGCCCTCGGCAGAGGCGGAAGTGCAGCTACCCTGAGGCGTTTAGTGTCGCCTCCGACTCCCGAGCCTAGCCTCACCCCTGGGCCCATGGCCGCCTACCCTTACCGCCCGGGCCCCGGGGCCGGCCCCGGCCCCGTCCCCGGCCCAGCCGTGGGCGCGGCGCTGCCGGACCAGAGCTTCCTGTGGAACGTCTTTCAGAGGTGAGGTCCGGCGTGCGAGCGCTTACGGGAGTCCGCTGGCCTCCGCTCCTCCACCGCTCAACCCCCGGCCTCTCCCCAACCTGCGCTCCGGCCTCCCCACAGCCTCCTGCTCAATTTTTCCTCTTCGCCTCTCCCCGGCCTCGCTCGCTCCCCCCCGCCCCCGCCGGCCTCTCGCTAGCTTTCACTCGTCTTTCCCCTGGTCTCTCCCCCGTCTCTTCCCTCCCCTAGCTTTTCCCGGTCCTCCTGGCCTCCTGCCCACACTCTCCCCAAAACCCAGCCTCTCCGGAGGCCTCCTCCTCCGGTCCCTGGCCCTGCCCCCGCCCCCTTTTGTCTCCGGGTCTTCCCAGGAGCCGGATCTCTCCCGAGGTGTGGAGCCTGCCGCAGACGCCCTGCCTCCACCCTTCCCCCCAACAGCCAAAAACCCCAGTTGAGGGGCGGGCTCTTGCTGCTCCGGAAGATTTTCCTGGCGATGCTAGTTTTAGATAAAGAGAAACAAGACTCTGCCCTAGCGCTGTTAAAATGCCAGCAGCCAGGAAAGAAGCTGGGACGTGATGGCTGCTGGGACAGGTGATCTTTGCCTGAGACCCTTCTGTCCTTGGCCATCCTTCCAGTCAATAAATGACGGAAACCTGGGTGACGCATGGCCAGGGAATGACTTGATTTGAGAAAATCTTTTCTTGTTTGTAAACAAGAGAGAACCTGGTGCAGGACTCTGGTGGGACTCAGGCCAAGGGAGAATCGAAGGAAAAGGCCTGGGAACCAACCTGGACTTTGGCAGGTGGAGTGCGTAGGATGAGGGAGGAGCCCCTGTCCCCAGCAGAACAAAGTGAAAGCTCCATGGGAAGAAACGTGCCAAAGTTATTGTCAGATGGTCATTGGGGTTAAATGTTTGGGCTTGCATAGTTTGCTTTTGGTGCACTTCTAATCACCAGGTGAACTGGTCTTGATTTTGTAGGGTTGATAAAGACAGGAGCGGCGTGATATCCGACAATGAGCTTCAGCAAGCACTGTCCAACGGTGAGTGGGACTTGGCCGTCAGGACTTCTAAACTGCAAGCTTGACCCCCCTGTGGATCTGATTATTGGCACGTGCTGGAGGTGGTTCTGACTTATTTTGCCAAGCGGCCCTGTGTGTGTTGTCAGTGCTGCTTGGAGTGCCTTGCGAAATAACTGTGGATCAGCTTGGGGAACTGCTGTTTGAGAAGTGCAGGTTGGAGGTGTAGGTTTTAGGAAGGGATAGAAGTTTAGATTTGTGCAGCAGATATCCTCCCGGTATCTTGAATATCATTGAATTTCTCAGGTAACTGATCTTTGCGACCCTTCCGGAGAGGGCCACCAAGGTCCCAGTGACCACCAGACTGGGAGGAGGTGGTCTTGTCAGTGGCAGAAGTAGAGGCATTGAGACAAGGAAGAGGGCTGCAGCTCTAGTGGGAGGTGTGTTACGGGCGTTCTTGCCAGTGGCAATCCGTGTGATTAACCCGTGGAGATACTGTCAGAGATCTTTTACTTTATTAAATGTCCTGACTGTGTTGCCCTTCTTTGAATCCGTCAGATGCACTGTCCTTTCTGATTCTTACATTTGTAGCTTGCCTTCCCACTGGAAATACGCTAGAAAAGGGATTGATTTTAAGATGTTATAAAGCTGTTGAAAGGCTCATTTTTATTAGTGGCAAGCAGTTCGATGCTGTAGAAAGACTGGACTAGGGAGTAGAAAAGACCAAGGGTGCGCGCCCTGCCTCCCAGTGCAGGGGATGGGATTAATGAAGGCACGCGCCCCTCACTGTTAGCACACATCAGGAACTTGGTGTTAGTGTATATTATTGCCTCATGATTTGCATGAAGCTAAAGATTTGTATTTACATTCGTACATTTACTTTCTAGAAGGGTAGATACCACTGGCTTTATTTCCAGTGTTTAACGTGTAGGCCACAGATGTTGGTGTACAACTTCATGTGTATTTACATAGTTTGTTTTCAGAAAATTTAGAAATTCTATTCCGTCTTGACGATTCTGCCTTCTTGATGCTTCTCTGATCATTATTAACCCCTTTTTATTTTTAATTTGTGTCCCCAGTGCTTGAGTTACATTAGGGCAAGTAGAAGACAGGGTTGCTAGAAAGATGAAAGATGTCCAGAGCACCTGGAATCCAGCAGGCTACAATCTGGCAAATCCTGATTGTAAATGTTGACCAAAATAGGTGATTTCTTCATATCATGTGCTAATTGTGGCAGATATTAAAGATGTTGGCCAGGACAGTGGGAGTGCCCCATGGGGTCAGTCTTTTCCTTTGAGCTCTTTCCCAGTGCGGGAGGACTGATTTGCAATCAAAGATGCCACTTGGACATCTTTTTGTCCGTTTGCTATTCAGTTTTGAGAGTGCTGCCCAGGTGGAGGGTTTGTGTGAAACTTGCTTAGTTGGGAGTAACGGTCACATACTCTGAGTCCATCCACCTTGGGTGGGCTCAGGGGGTCAGCCTCCCTGGATTCAAACCCAGGCTCTACCAGTTTAGTTCTAGGAATGTGACCTTGAGCAAGGGCTTGACCTTTCTGTGTCCCACAGTTACTGGGACTGTAAATCAAGGAAACGCATGTAGAACACCGGTGAGCGATGAGGAATCGTGGTGTTTACTGTCACTGTCACTGGCCAAAAAGCCGGCTCGAGTCTTTGATGGTTTTTATTTCCCTCGTGACAGTGGTGATGATGGTTACCATCTAGTGAGCATCCACTACACGTAGGCAGTGTGCTGGGCACTTCACAGACCTTGTCCCACAGTCAGCATTGTTGTTTGAGCCCCACAGGTGTGAGTGGGGGACCCTCTGTTCTGACCGAAGAGTTAGGCTCCTGTGTCTTCACAAGAGGTGTCGTTACTGCCCCCGGTTATGCTTGTTATTGGAGCATATGGCTCTTTGCTCTGTCAGAACATAGCATTGAACTCCACTGCTACTGAATCTCAAGCAGGAGCCTGCTTGACTGAGAATTTTTAACAGAGTTGTTGAAAGGATGATTGTTGCCCCCTTCTAAGGTGCTTAGAAATCAATACCTGGATTAACCCAGTATGTATTGGGACCCATCTCACAGTGGCCCCTCTAGAGTCGCTTTTCTTGAATTGCCCTGTGGGATTCCCTCAGCTTTTATTGGGACCATTAAACTAGCCCCATGAAGCAGTCATTTAACCTGACAGCGGTGGCCTTGTGGTCACTGTGCCCTCTGGGGCAGCCCCAGAGAAATGGCCGTGTCACTTCTCCCTGGCAACGTGGTGCTTCTTGTGTACCTAGGAGCTGTGATGATTGGTCTGTCTTGTTTGTATTTTACAAACACAATCTTTTAAGCAATTAGGTTTTTCTCTTCAAATTACCTCCTAGAGTTTAGGAGGTAATCTTCATGGACGTAGCCTCAGATTCCTCACTTTCTTCCTACTTTTCTCCAGCATAATTAAAATTTACTTTCATAACTGACTGTCTTTATAAACTTTTTAAAAAAAAATTACTGATTTTTTTTTAAAGAGAGAGACAGAGGAAGAGGGTTAAGGGGAGAGAGAGACAAACATCGATTGTTGTTCCACTTGTTTATGCATTCATTGATTGCTTCTTGTACGCGCCCTGACTTGGACCCACAACTACGGTGTACTGGGACAACACTCTACCCAACTGAAATACCTGGCCGGGGCTTCATAAACTTCTTTCTGCAGAAAGGCAGGTTATTACAGGTTTCTAATCCTTTCACAATGAGTACAGGTTTCTAGTCCTTTCACAATGTCCCAGAGTAGGTGACGGTATTACCACCACTTCACTTGCCTTTCGTAGCTCTCATGTGATAAGTTCAGGATTCGAATCCAGAAGTGTGCTGCTGGTGCACCTCAGTGTCGCTGCTCACATTCTGCCTTAGGTTTGCTCCTCAGTCAGGCCCTCGCTGACCTTGGTGCTTTCCCACCTGTCTCTTCGTGTTGGTGGCCAAATGCTTCTGGTGTCCTGCTGTGTCCACCCCAGCCTCGGATCGCTATTCCTTCTGTGTAGAATGCCCATCTCTCCTCCCTGTAAGATGGACTTCGCCCATACCACCATGCCTTCAAACCCCTTTCCTCCCATGTTGGTGTGTGCTGCCCCTCCCTTTGAACAGCATCTCTTTTTCTTTGATGTGTTCCTTTCTTTTCACTTTCTGTAACCATTTTTGTAGCTGTCTTCTCCTGAATAAGAGCCAAGCTGCTTACTGGATGGACAGTGTCGGTTCTCCTTGCTCCTTGAATTCCTGTAGCTGATATGATTGACGTTGCTTTCAGTTCTGATTTTTCTCCCAGGAATAGGCTTCTGTTTTCACATTAGAACTAGGCTATTGGTCTGTTTCAGGAAATTATTTTTAGTAGTTTGTTGCTGGTGAGAAACTGGAGTTGCAGAACAGCATGGTCTTTCACTTCAGCTAGACCTGTGGTTTGGAGTGCTCTCTGTTTAAAGGCGAGCTGAGACCATCTCGGGAAAGGGCGTTTGTAGGTCCCACACACTGAGTCCTTTGTAGGAAAGCCTCCAGAAACGACTGCTCTCAGGACATATGTGGCCAGTGGGTCTGAAGAGAGAAGGGATTGTTCTTGTGCCTTCATTTTTAAATAACTGGTCACAAACTGTCTTGACTTTTAGGTACTTACTTATTTTTTTACTTTCACACTATTTTTTGGAATTAAGGGAAGTTAATTTTGCTCAAGCCTCTTATTTATGCTTTTAAGGTTTGCCTTAACGTAAGGTATTGATGTATTTTGAGGAGGCATTTTTACCTATGCTTTAAAAAGTCATAATTCGTATATTCTTTTAAAGGCATTTTTTATCAAAATAGAGTTTCAGCTTTCTTTGGGGTCCCATATTTGAGAGAATGAGAGAAATGAGACCATCCAAGCAGACAGTCCCTGCAGTTGCATCGCGTCCTGCCCCAACCCAGTGTCATGGGTGATGGTGTTTGCTGCCCAGATGTAGCAGAGGGAGTGAGGTTCACCTGCAACCCCCTCTGCCTGTATGCAGGTGAGGGCTGACTCAGCAGGCTGGGTTACTCAGAGCCTGTACGTTTCCAGGAAGGGCCTGTTGCATGATTAGCTGCCTCTGGAATATTCTGACTGATAAGAGTGTTTCTCCCACTGAGGGCCTTAAGTGCATTGTACCCGTTTGCCCGGAAAGTTCATACAGAGTTTGGTGTTGGCAAGCACCCGTCTTCCCTCTGGGCATCGGGAGCTTCAGTGACTGATCCCCAAGAGAAACCCTGGACTCCCTGGCTCAGGGGAGCTTCTCTGGTTGACAGCAAGCACTTCACAAGTGTCATCAGCCTGTCGCTGAGGATCAAGCTTGTCCTGTGTGACTACAAGTGGCACTCTGGAAGCCGTGCCTGGTCTCCCCAGACTTGTCCCAGTGCCTTTCCGTCTGCTCGTTTTATTTTCTGTCCTTTTGCTGTACCAAACTGACTGTGAGTGTTGTCGTCCTAGCTAGTTATCAAGCCTGAGTGAGGTCTGGGGACCCTCAGTGTAGCCTGTCACATCTGTTCTTCTAGAAACTTGCCCGCCAGAGTTTCAGATAGAAACAAGGAAGGTTGGGATTGGGTGACCTGACTTTGCTGATGGGTTACTGCACGAGCCTGGGCAGGTCACAGTGTTCCTGGCCTCAGTGTCTTTGGGTGTAAAAACAGGACAACTGAAGTTGAGATCCCTTTCCCCTTCCAGCCAAGCCCATCTCCACCAGGTTCCGCCCTGCCTGGTCTAGAACTGCAAGACAATGTCAGATCTACCCGAATGGAGTTTACAGTGTTCACCATTAGACACTTACATTGTTTTAATTTTCATTAATGTTACTACTGCAGTGATTGGACCCAAAGTTTCATAGAACACGCATTTATCAGATCAGAGGGTATGGGTGTTGTTGTGCTGTTGGTGAGTATTCAGTCGGCTTTTCAGAAAGGCCGTATTTCCGGTCGTGGCTGCTTGAAGCTGTAACTGAAGAGGACTGGTGAAACGTGGGATTTTGCTGGATCTAAAAAGGCACCAAAGTCCTCGCATATCCATGTGTTGAATGGCGTCTGGGGCCTGCGGCGCTTCCACCCCCTCCTCACAGGTTCCCCTGGCAGGAAAGCCCAGGAAGGACGGATTCTGGGTCTGCTGCAGGAGAGCACACAGAGGTCGCCAGTGATGGTGGGAAAAGTCTCTCCCCCCAAAAAAGATTCTAAGTACTTAGGTATTTCAGTTGTACGTATGCGAGATGTCATGAAGACTTAACCCTTCATCATCACTAAAGTCTTCATCAACCAAAATTTAAATTTGTGGTTAATAGGGTATAATTTCAAGAAAGAAAACTCTTGGAGAGTAAAAAGATGATATAATTGGTTGGCCAAAAGGTTTGGTTTTTTTCCCCACGAAACGGCTCTTATAACGCTTAGTTGTCTTAACTTCATCTGAAACAGTTTTGTTAGATTGTATTGTGACAGCTGTCACAACAGCGTTCATTCTGAAAACTTAGCAAAATTGGTGAATTTTTGTGTAGCCATTTTAATATTGAAGATAGAAGAAAATAGCAACATTTTCAGCGTGTTATGCTTTATTATTTCAGGAAATGTAAAAACGCAACTGAAACAAAAAAAAATAGATCTGTGCAGTGTGTGGAGAAAGTGCTGTGACTGGTCAAATGTGTCTAAAGTGGTTTGTGAAGTTTCGTGCTGGAGATTTCTCACCAGACGATGCTCCACGGTCAGGTAGACCAGTTGAAGTTGATTGCAATCAAGTCGAGACATTAATTGAGAACAATCAGTGTTATGAAATTGGGAGATAGCCAACATACTCAAAATATCCAAATCAATAAAGTTATTGGTAAAAATGAAAAAAATGGGTCTTTCATTTTATAGAACAAAACCATAAGGACTTTTTTTGGCCAACCCGTTATTATCGCAGAGCAGAGTGAGAAGGGAGCAGATATAAATTCCTAAAATCAGTTGTGTGCTTGGAGTTTAAGTGGAAAAATGCTAAAGCCTCCGATGGTGGCTGACCACCCTGCAGACTGCAGCGTGTTCCATCAGCATGCCATTGGTGCAGCGTTGCTTCAAGTTTTAGCGCTGTTTCCAAATTATGGGCGAAAAGTTGTGTACTCAGTTTGCAGGGGAAAGAGTGGTGTTTTCGGGTTTTTTGGGGGGAGGTGTTCTTTGAGATGAAGTTGAGACAATACAGTGAACTTACATTTCTATGTAAAAGTCTGACAGGAAATCTTTTGCAAGCTGGGTGGTTCTGGTGTTTCTGGACACGTTGGTTACTGGAAAGAGGAAGTGGGAATGTTTGAAGTCATGGCTGGCCCAGGAAACCTGGGATAGAGGCTCGCCGGGGGTGAAGGGCTTGTGGAAAAACCCGCCTGTAGGATGTGGCCTCTGCCTCCAGCAAGCGCTGTTGAACATGCCTCATTGGCATTACAGTATGTTTTTGTACAGAAAACTGTTTTATAAACTGTTCAGGTTTTCAGACTGACACTCAGGTGCATTTATTTATTTTTTAAATATTTTACTTATTTATTTTTAGAGAGAGGGGAAGGGAAGGAGAGAGAGGGAGAGAAACATCAATGCGTAGGTGCCTTTCACACGCCCGCCCTGGGGACCTGACCTGCAACCGAGGCATGACTGGGAATTGAACCGGCGACCCTTTTATTCATAGAGCGGCACTCAGTCCACTGAGCCACACCAGCCAGGGCTGGTGCATTTAATGCTTAATAAAACCAAAACATAAAATGTCTGCACATTGTGGCATTTCGGCTTCATTGTGGGTTGTTAAGCCTGGGAACCAGGCCACAGGACTGAGAGTCAATTACCTGTTGGCTGTTATTGCCCCCCTGGTTTCTGTGGAGAGTCAGATCCCATTTAGGTAACAAGAAGGACAAGTGGATGTCCAGGGCCTTCCTCCTTGTTCCAGGTCCCTCCATCATTGACTCCGCCCAGACCCTTCAGTTCTCAGACTCCCGCAGCACAGCTGGGTCCCCTGGGCCTGCCTCTCTGGGGTGCTCCATCTGTGCAATCCACACCTGCCTGTCGGGGCCCTTGGTCTCACCACAAGAGGGCCTGTGTGTGCAGCCTTACTTAATTAGTTCACTTGGGCTGCTTTTGTTTAACACTTGTTCCACCAAGTCGTTTGCTGACAGCCCAGGGTTGACATGCGCAGTCGGGGTGGACGCACTCCAGCTCTGCACAGTCAGCTCAGTTCGGCCCACACTCACAACTCTTCCCTTGGTCACTTAGTCCGTATCAGGTGGTGGGAACACAAAGGAAGGAAGAGATTCCAGTGGGGGCCTGTGTTTCCCGGCTTCTGGTCAGTGGTGTGTTATCTTCTGTGAAACCCAGTTCAGTACGTGGAGCCACCTAGAGGGAGGGAGGTGACAGCAGGCATGGATGAAGCAGTGATATTCCCCTGTGTGTGGAATTTTCCTGTAACATAGTTTTGCTTTTATACTGGTTCCCAATAGTACTGACTTTTACTAATATCTTTATATACGTACTCCTGCCCACCTGCCCCCTAAGGTCTGTGAAGCCTGCACAAAGGTGCTCTCCAGCGCTGATGTGTGCCAGGCCTGGGTGGGGACATGTGAGCCCCTGCTTTTTTGGGAGGACCAGCCTTCCTTAGCTACCCGGAGTGTGGGGCACTCAGGGAAAGCTCCCGAGGAAGCATTTCACCTGAGGCCTAAAGGGGAGGTAGGAGTTGGGTGGAGGATGTGCATGTGTTTGGAGAGGAACGTGTGAGGGTTAGAAGCCTGGACAAGCCCTGAGTTGGGTGGGTGTGGACTTAGGAGGTGTTCCAGGGCCCAGTGTCCCTGAGTGTGAGGTGTGGCACCGGCAGACTCTCCAGCCCACCACAGCTCAAAGGTTGGGGGTAGGTCTCTGTGTGCTACCCAGAACTGAAACAGCTGTATATATAGAAGGGAAAATGGGCTATGTTTATAGAAATGAGGGGTAGGCAGAAATACTGCTTTTCTTCCACATTAAAAAATTTTCTTTTACTTTGTTTTTACTGACTGTAAAAATCGATAAAGGTGCAAATCGTGCTCTCTCTTACTTTAGTTCCTCTTTGTTTTCAGGCACCTGGACTCCATTTAATCCTGTGACTGTCAGGTCAATCATATGTAAGTACGGGTGCTGGCGTCCAGCCTGCACGGGCAGTCAGGTGTCGGCTGCTGGGTGCAGCGTGTGCTTCCTACCTTACTCTCCCAGAACTCCTGTTAGATGTAGGCCTTCATCCTGCCTTCTGTGCCCACACTGATTCTTTTCTTTAATCCTTGCCTGAGGATACATTTATTGATTTTAGAGAGGAAGGAAGAGAGAGAGAGAATCAGAGTAACACCTATTGGTTCTCTTCTGTACACACACTGACTGGGGATTGAACCCAAAACCTAGGTATGTGCCTGGACTGGGGATCAAACCAGCAACCTTTTTGGTGTATGGGATGACGTTCCAACCAACCAAGTCACCCGGCCAGGGGTAATTCTTCACTGTAGTTCACGTCTGATCTGCCTTTTCAGTTGCCCCCTGAAGGTTTCATGCACACACTGGACTGCACGCTCCTCCCACAGTCCTCGTCCTGTGTGACCTCAGACTGGAGGGACCCCTGGTGTTTTTTATGTGGAACTTCACTGAATGTGATGTGCCTCCGACCAAACCGGGAGCACCCCTGCTACAGACTTGCATTCATCTCCTTAGCTGAAGAGACACCAGATGATTTATCATTTTCCTCATGGCATTGGTTCAGACTGAGTTTTTATATACATGTATTTTAGCCTTTCACAATTTTATGTAAATATAGTTTTAGGTTCTTTTGTATTTGGACCTGGAATTGGGCTGATTTTTTTTTTTTAAATGAAAGGCAGGTCTTACTAAGGAAACATTAAAGCCAGTAGAGTCCCTCCTTGGCTGGTGCGGCTCAGTGGGTTGAGTGCCGGCCTGCGAACCAGGAGGTCGCCAGTTCAATTCCCAGTGAGGGCACGTGCCTGGGTGTGGGCCACATCCCTGGTTGGGGGCGTGTGAGGGGCAACCCATCGATGTTTCTCTCGCACATCCATGTTTTTCTCCCTCTCTTTGTCCCTCCTTTCCCCGCTCTGAAAAATAAATAAAATCTTTTAAAAATAAAAATAAAGCCAGTAGACTGCAGGGGTGTCCAGCCTGTGGACCAAATGCAGCCCAGGAAGGCTATGATTGCGACGCAACACAAAATCATAAATTTACTTAAAACATGAGATTTTCTGTTGAGTACGTGTTGCAGTGTCTTTAATGTGTGGCCCAAGACAACCTTTCTTCTTCCAGGGTCGCCCAGAGACACCAAAAGGTCGGACACCCATGATAGAATCTCTTTCTCATTGAAGTGGCCCCCTCTGGAGTATCAGTCCTGGGGAGTGGAGGGACCCTGGGCTCCAGGCCCAGAACCAGGAGGTGGGAGTAAGGGGCAGTTAGCTCTGGCATCCTCCTGGCAACAGTAGAGCACCCACCAGTGGTTGTGCTTCTGTAGAACCTACTTCAGGCTGAAGTATTCTTTTTTTTTTTTTAAAGATTTTATTTATTTATTTTTAGACAGGAGGGAGGGGAGGGGGACAGGGAGAGAAACATCAATGTGGGGTTGCCTCTCACATGGCCCCCACTGGGGACCTGGCCTGCAACCCAGGCATGTGCCCTGACTGGGAATCGAACCGGTGACCCTTTGGTTCACAGCCCGCGCTCAGTCCACTGAGCTACACCAGCCAGGGCTGAAGTATTCTTTTTATTGTGACCCTAATAGTGTGTTTTGCTTGCACTTTCCTTTTCATGGGGATGTGGCTGGGTGACGGTATCGCTGCCCCTCCCCAGTGGAGGTGATCTTGCCCCTGTCTCAGCCAATGAGCATGATTAGCAGCAACACTTAGGGAGTCACTGGCTGAGTGCCATGCTGGGCCCAAAGGTATGCAGGTCTGCTGGGTATGTGGGCAGGGGGCTCGTTCTTGGTGAATAACATTGAGGTTCCATTCACTGCCACCACTCACACTCCTTTTCCTTTCAGCAATGTTTGACCGCGAGAACAAGG
This sequence comes from Micronycteris hirsuta, assembly GCA_004026765.1. NCBI lineage: Eukaryota > Metazoa > Chordata > Mammalia > Chiroptera > Phyllostomidae > Micronycteris > Micronycteris hirsuta. Next base: position 139,521 of record PVJI01001963.1, on the reverse strand, counting down.
CTGGCGTCAACTTCAACGAGTTCACAGGCGTCTGGAAGTACATCACAGACTGGCAGAATGTCTTCCGCACCTACGACAGGGACAATTCGGGGATGATCGACAAGAATGAGCTCAAGCAAGCACTCTCAGGTTTTGGTAATTCATTTACCTTGATTGTGTAGCATGTTTCATTTTGGAACCTAGGTACTATTAAAGTGCTTTTTAATTTGTTCAACTTAACTGATTTTTTAACCCAGTCTATGTGAAATTTTTGTTTACATCATGCAGATTTATATTTTGATGTTATTGGAGACCTGTGCAGTTTTTTAATGCATTTTTTTCATCCAAAATGAGATAAGGGCTATGCAATCGTTTATCTTTTGTGAATTGGAATGACATCACAAGCACATTGAGAATGTGGCTTTGAAACAATATAAAGTGAATAAGTGGAAAAAAACAGTGTAGGGCAGCTTATATTTCATGACACATCAAAATACACAGGAAGATGATACGGTACACGTAAGAGATGATTCTCTAAGCTGCAGTGCACATTGCGGGCCTCGGGCAGGGCAGCAGAGTCAGCGAGAGCTCCCATTCTCAAGTGCGTGTCAGCGTGTGTGCGTGCAGTGCGGTCAGGAGTGCGCACGTGGTACCTTTCCAGAGGGGCCAGCGGGCCTTCCGATACGAAGGCGTGGGTCTGAGAGGAAGTTGTGGTTTGTTTTTTTTTTTTAATAGAAAACCGAAATGTTGAAGGACTTGTTCAAGGTTTGAAGTTACACTGAGATTTTAATTTGGGACAGTTTTACTCAGCCCTGTGTTTACTGGGCCCCTATGACAAAACCCCTTCTATGTTTTTCTTAAAAGGCTGCTTACAAATGCCTCCTAGAAAAAATAAAAGATTATAATGTAGTGTTCTACGTATTTCAGGTTTTAATACTAGAAACTACATTTCAGTTCTCATGGTTGTTAATAGGTCCTGCCCTCTCCATTTTTCTCTGATCAGTTGCTTTACGGCTGTCTTCTCTTTCCTTCATTTTTTTTGGTCTTATGAACTCAGACATAGTATCAGGTGGAGGCTATGGGATGGCACAGGAAGTCTGTGTGATCAGTTTGGGCAGGACATGGACCTCAGGTTCTCTGAGTTGGAACTCGGAATACAGCTGACCTGGTTCTCCCCTTAGATAGGGGACCTGGTGGGGGTCCGAGGGAAGTCTGGGAGGGAAGGAGCCAGGGGCCTGGCCAGGCTGGGAAGAACTTGGGAGGGAGGAGCCCAGATCCTGTGAATGATTTCCAGTCAAGTGACCTCAGGTGTCACGGGTCATAGAACACAGCATTGTCTAACCTTGTGAGGCCCAGAGCCCTGTTTTTACTTAGCCCTGTGAACACTGTGTCCTTGAAGCTCATGGTGGAAATGCTCATGTGGAGCATTATGACCTGAAACTCCCGGGCCTCCCAGTACCGGTCAGACCCGGGACGGCGCGGCGATGGCCAGGCTGCGCCGGTCAGGCAGCGATGCCGTGTCGTCAGGAACTGGCAGGCCCCTCACACATCAGTGCTGAGATGCTTCTTGACTTCCGACCTTTTTCTGGAGAACGTAAATAATCTTTTCCAGTATTCATTTATTCTAAAAAGCTTCTTCCTCTGGTTGGTTTTTGTTTTCCAGGGCTTTTCTGAAGCTTTGCTTTCTGTGCAAGGAACATTGTCATCCTTTTCCCATATTGAATATTTTTGAAGATTTTCTATAGGATTAGGAAATGTGCTGCAAAAGCAAGATGTTCCGTTCAGTTTTGACCCCTAAGAACAGGTATCTTGCCTCTGGGAAGCAGGGGCTAAACGGAGCTCAGCAGATGCACGAAGGGGTCTGGGGGATTGAGCCCTAAGGGGTCCTCTGACCTTCATCAGCTCCGTGCTGGTGTCTCAGGCCAGCCCCGGCAGCACTGTGTGATGCTGGGTTTGATAGTCCATTCGTTTTTAAACTTTTATTAATATGTGCTGTATGCCCCAGACAGAGACCTAGAAATGAGAAGGCGCATGCGGCACAGCCCTCACCCCTGGCAGCGGGGAGCCCACAGCTCCTCAGGCGGAGTTGACACCAGCGGTACAGGCCTCGGGACAGCCACACCCAGCTCTCCTTTCTTCCACCCGGGCCCTATCAGATGCTGAGCCACTGTAATGTTTATTTTGAAATGTAATGAACCTCCATTTATTCATAACTCATTTTCAACCATTTTCTATCTTTTGCTGCATTTGCTTTGTCCCCTTTTTATTCAGAAGCGAAAAGGTGCTCATCCACAAGCTGGGATGTGGCCCTGCAGCCAGCACGCCAGTTTTGAGGGGCAGCCCATCCCAACCAGGGCTCCAGGCTTTTGGGGCCACAGCAGAGGGCACCTCCTTTTAATTATTGCTACATGGGTTTTTACTGAAAGGACCTGGTAGATAACTGGCTGCTCCCAGAATTTGGCCTCTCAGATAAATATTCTTCTTTCTATGGTTTGTCCATCATTTATTTTTCTGGTCTGATTTTCTTCACTTTTGTTTTCCCGGCAGTGGTATTGAGGACCAGGGTCACTGGAAGTTAGTGCCAGGGGCAATACAAGCTGCTTCCAGTTGGCTGTAGGTTGTGGGGAAACTGTCGTCACTCTCTTGTCTGTCCTTTCCCATTCTGGGCAGGAGACTATTGCACCCAAATGAGCATGGCCTCATCCTGGTGTCGAAGCTCAGCCCTCACCAGCGTGGGTCTCTGTCTTACCTGACCACAGGCACAGGTGCTGGTGTGAGGAGATGAGAATCATAGGGCCAGGAGAAGTGACAGCCATCCAGGACCTGCTGTCTCTTTCTAAGTCAGGCATCCTGTCTTCTACTGAGCTTGCAGGGCGGGGGACCTGGATTTAAGTCATAGAGATGTGTAAAGCCGCTGGCCACTCAAGAAGGTACCATCACATTTGCATGTTTAAATCTTTTTTAGTAAAGTGTTAAGTGTTCATACAGGTAATTAACTGTGACATTCACTCAGACAGTATGGTGTGCATTTTCTTGCAAAGACTGCAGCAAGACTGAAAACCAGTAAAAATATTTTGGCACCTGGATCTTGTCTCCTGACTAAGTAAGGATACCTTGGCCACACAGGTAGTGGGATTCAGAGGGGAGGAAGGGGAGCGAAGCAGGTGTCCTCATTTAGTTGGCCCACAGGATTGTCCCACACACGAGGGACTGTGCGTTTGCTCATCTGCAGACCCATCTTCCTGCTGGAGATTTTTTTGAGACGCATCTAGTAAATTGAACATGGAATCAGTGACCCTTTGCCATAACACTTGTTGAACCTTACAGTGGTTTTGAATTTTGTGAGGCTATCTTACTCCTTGTAATGTTTAATTTCCTAGTCAGTTCATTTCTGTGGGGGAGATATCTATCAATTAATCTGTTTCCTCCTTAGGTTTACGTTTTGTTTAAGTGGAAACGTCAGTGATGATTTATCTTTCAAAACCCTCTCTAGTAATGAGTAACCTAGGCAGCTGAACTATTCAGAACTTCCACATCTAGGTTAATAAATGTAATACAATGTATCAGTAAAGGACTTTTGAAAATGAGCACCCCATTGCATTCAAGAAACTCGGCCTTGGTACCTCGCAGGGTGGTCTGTGGTGGGGCCACCCAGTGGACTGCGGGTATGATGTCAACTAGTGAGTTTAAGGGATCCTTCAACTCGTGGTGTGGTCCAGCTTCCAGTGTCTCCTCACCCTCCGGGAAGACACTCTGGCGTGTCAGCAGTGGTCACTGCTGAATGACTCACGGAGCTTAGAGTGCCTTTGAATGAAAGTGCACCATGTGTTTCCCACCCAGCCCAGACCGTTTATTATCAGTGTGGTAAGAGGCTTGTCTGTTGGGGGAGAAGGGCAGCGTGGTGCTGAAGGAAACACCTACCCTCCTGGCACTCTATTTACTCTGATTCCTTTTCAAGGCTACCGACTCTCTGACCAGTTTCACGACATCCTCATTCGAAAATTTGACAGACAAGGACGGGGACAGATTGCCTTTGATGACTTCATCCAGGGCTGCATCGTCTTGCAGGTAACTGGGCTCCTCAGAGGAAAAAGGAAAGGCCAGTCTGGAATTTGCGATACAGTGGAGTCAGGCATATGTAAGATTAGTTCCTGGAGCTTCTAAAAGTTAGTCTTTCCTTTGGAGAAGTAACTGTTTTTTTCTGTTACTCAGAGGAGTAAACAGTAGTGTTCTTTGTTCCCCTGGAAATATAGAACAGTCCATTCGGAAGACGTGGTTTTCTTTCCCCATATCCAGTGGGTTATTCCCATGTATACTTTGCTATTTCTGTTGTGTTTTTATTCTGAGGAAATGGGCCAATTTTCCGTGTGGTCTTCCCGCTGCCCTGCCTTCCTGTGCCCAGCCTGGGTCCAGAGCTCACAGGTCCTCGTGCGGGTGTTGGCGCCATTCCTGCCAGTGTCTGGTGGAGCTCATGGGTCACACTAAACCCTGCGCATCCCATTTCCCCATGTGTTTCTGAGATGTCTGTCCTACGGCAAAAAAATTAGTAACAGAGACAACAGTAAAATGAGCCCATGTGCCCGTCTCTCAGATTCAACAGTTTTCACTCACGGTCAGTGAATTATAACTCTATGCCCCCTCCCCCGTTATTCTGAAGCAAATTCCACTTATGGAAAGAGAATGTTTTTTCCATCAATATTTTAGCAGAAGCCATCTCTAGAAGATAAGTGCTAGCAGCTTGAATCCAAGTTGAGGTTCCATTTTTTCAGCTTTAGAACTCACTGAACATGTAAACAGTATGAGGGGTCTAAATGTAATTTGAAATTTTTTAAAACATTCTCAGATTTTTATTTTTTGTTAAAATGATAGGTCATTAAAAGTAAAGTTTCTGATATCCTTACCAGTGAATCTGGTGGATCATTCTCTCTCCAGATCTGGCCTGTTAACTCTTAAGCTTCAGATATCTGAGATGCGAGAGCTTGACCTCGTCTGTGTCTCAGGGTCTGGTGAGGTTGAGTTACATGTTTGCAGTGTTTGAACACTCTTAAAAAAAAGGTGCAGTGTAAGAATCTCATTGGGATCTGTGTCTGATTTGCTTAGGATTTTCATTTGAGATTATTCTATAAGTAAACATATGATCCTTATTTTTTTGCCTAAGCAAAGGTTACTGCATATATGCTCAGCAGCTGAGGTAATGTGATAAATCCCCTGAGAAGCTCCCCCTGGACTGAGAACAGGCCAGCCACTGCCTCCAGGCAGGCCTCCAGAAGTTTTGCTTGGGGCCTGATTGCCATTTCCTAGTCCAGCCCACACTTCAAGAATGACCCTAAATGCTGGACAGAGGTGGGGAATTGAAAAGAAGAGCTGCAGGCCACAAGTAAAAAGCCCTCAAAATGTTTAATGTTTTCCTTCATCTGCCTTTTTCCAAAAACAAAAAGGCATTTTGAAAATTGTTTCTGACAAAATAGCATGAAAACTTGTAGCGCCCTGTCCAGTGTAGCTTACTTGGTTGGGCATCATCCTGCAGCGCCAAAGGCCGCCCGGTGATTCCCAGTCAGGGCACCTGCCTGGGCTGCACGTTCAGTCCCTGGTCAAGGTGTGCACGAGAGGCAACTAATCAATGTTTCTCTCTCACATAGATGTTTTTCTCCCTCCTGTCCCCTCTAAAAATTAAATAAAATCTTAAAAACTTGTAGAAATCTTAGGAAAATACAATTAAAACATAAAAAAAGATTGCCCATTATTCTTCAAACCAGAGTTAAATGCTGCTGGTGGTTTCTGTCGTTTCGCGCACATGCTGGGATGCTCCTTGCCGACACCGAGGGGATAGTCACCTGTGCCAGGCCCTGTTTGTTGTAGCTGCTTCCTTGCCCCAGCTCTGGAGGGACAACAGGTAGAGCCCCGGGGAGACTAGGGCATGCACAGCCCACGTGACCAGGCCCCAGCCTTTCTCCGGGCCCTGCTCTGGGCAGCTGGCTGGCTACCAAGGTCATGATGAACCCAGGCTTTGATTTCTTCTCTTGGCATGATGATTCTCCAGGACCTATTGTGGTTGCCAGCCCTGTTGTCTGGGGCGGGCCTTTCCTGGCTGTTCTGCTGTTGGGTGCAGATGGTCTCCTTCCGGCTTCTGGATGGTCAGACTTGGGATGAGGGACTGGCAGACAGGAGAACATGGCGGGCAGGCTAGACCCTGAACTGGCACGGGGAGACCTTCCCTTCCATGCTGTGTGCTGAACATCACCTGCTGCGGGCAGGCCTGGCTTGGGAAGTGGGCAGGAATCCCCCACCCGTGCTTCCCTGCACTGGTCTCTGTCACAGGGTGTGGAGACATGAATGCTTCCAAAAATGGGCTTCTGAATGTCTTTCTCCCGAATTCATTTTGTTCCTTCTGTTTAATATCAAGATCTAAATGCCTATGGTTTTTCCCCCAGAGGCTGACAGACATATTCAGACGCTATGACACAGACCAGGACGGCTGGATTCAGGTGTCGTACGAACAGTACCTCTCCATGGTCTTCAGCATCGTATAACCCTGGCCTTCCACAGGGAGCGACGCGACTCGCGGGGAAAAGACTGAAAATGCCAAATCTCTTACATTGAACAAACGGAGCATGGATGCAGTAGCTGCTGTTCTTCCTCTAGATTTTATATAATTCATATTCGGGGACCCAACTGTACATATGTGGATAAGCCGATTAACATTTTTGCAGTCGTAACAATAGTCACATTGTTGTTCACGTACAGGCATTTGATTTGGGACTGTTTGTGCCATGAGGTAAGGTATAATAACGGTTCAGGTATTCTGCATGTAAAACATTCATCATGTGCTTTTCTATATAGCTCTAATTCTACAGTGGAAAAACTTTTATTAGCCAATAGGAATTTTAAAATTATACAGAACTTGCACAGAAGGCTTTTCATGTGCCTTACTTTTTAATAAAGGGGTTTATTGTATTTATTTGAATATGCAGCATAGGCAATAAAGCAATGTGCCCCTTGTCCTGGTCCATCTCTGATGTGCTCATGAGGGGAGCTTTGAGGGGTTTGGGACACCTCCAGGCGTTCACACAACTCGCTTATGGAAATGCGTCAGTCCCGTCCGTCCTGTTCTAGGAGTTGTTTAAATTTCAGAGGACTTCTTTGGACATACAAATCCCAGTGTAGTTTAGAGGTGTGTTTTTGTCATTCACTGTGAACCCTGTGATGGTCTGCTACAGAGTTTTCAAACACGAAAGGCAAGTGGATGAGTGGTCAGTCACACAAGGAGTCACCTTAAACTGTTTCTGCCCCTCCCCCTTTACGTGCTTCCCCAAACCAGAACTGGTGGTTGGGGCTGGGAGTGGTTGCTTGCAAGGGCATCTGGGTTCTGAATGGGTGTCCATGATTTATGTATGGGTCTGGGGCGTCAGAAATTGGGTGACCCTGAGGGTCTGTGCTTGGATACCTTGCTGGTTGGCAGTATGGGGACTTTGCAGGCTGTGGTTGTCTTTATCTGTGGTGTCTGTGATTAGAGGGATGACTGTCACTGATCACAATCTGTGGGGCCCAGACTGGCCTTGTGAGCTCAAGGGTTGGGGGTTCCGAGGATTTCCACTCTTGAGCATGTTGGGTGCCTCTCTGGATGTTGACACTTACGACACAGCGCCAGCACAGGACCCCAAGTTCTACTTTAGTGAGGTCCATCTCCTGGCCCCAAACCCTAAGTTTGTAACTACAAGCAGCCTTCAGACCCACAGGCCGGATTCCATGAGGCCTTCAGGCCCAAGAATTGACTTCGTGAGCCCCACACATCCAGGTGCTCAGGTGACTTCTCCCTGGGTCTTCATGGCCACAGTGGACTCAGTACCTTCCATCTACTAAGTTCCACACCCACCCTGCGTGCACTTGGTAACCTCTGCTGCTTCCCTGTGCCCATGCCACACACCAGGGCTACTAGAGGTGCCTGTGGAGACCCCAAGCTTAAGAGTGAGGGCAGCAGGCATTGCCACTTGTCCAGCCTCATGTTCAAATGCTGGCTTTCGCAGTCCACCCGCTGTACCCCACCTACCCTGCACCTGCAGCCCTTTGGGCCCTGGAATCATCCTGGAACCCCAGGAAGCTGGTCTCAGCAATGGTGGTTCAAGGCCCTGGTGAGGCGCCTTCCCACAAGTACACGGTCTTTCATCTCCAGGGATCACTCAGTGTCAGACAGCGGGTGCTGAGAGGCCTGTTCTCACGCTGTGTACTGGCCACAGTGAGGGGATTGTGGTGTGTGAACGTGGTTAGCTCTGTGTTCCTGATGTAGGGAAGGTAAGGCAGGCACTTGGAAAGAAAAGGTCAAATTGTAGGTGGGTTAAGGTCTCATCCTCATTAGCAAGGAGAGCTGTTCCTGTTGAAAATAGTGTGGGCTTCTCATTAACTCACAGGTGTGTGGTGCAGGTATTTTTTTAATATACAGATGGGTGCAGGTGTGCAGATTCAGGTAAGGTAGAGATGTGCTCAGTTGAGCAGATAGGTAAGGTATGGATGTGCTCAGATGTGGTATAGATTCAGGTAAGGTACAGGTATGCTTAGGTGTGCGGGACATACTCAGGTATGGTACAGGTACTCCCAGGTATGGTACAGATGTGCTCAGGTATGTGGTGCACATACTCGGATAAGGTACAGGTGTGTGGTAGAAATAGGTAAGGTATACAGTTGCTCAGGGGTGTGGTACAGATACTCTCAGGTGTGTGGTAGAGGTGTTCTCAGGTGTGTGGTAGAGGTGTGCTCAGGTGTTTGGTACTGGTATTCAGGTGTGTGGCACAGATCTGCTCAGTGGGAGTCAAGGGTTTTGGCCAGTGGAGACATCGTGAGGAGTGGGGAATGCTAAATGGGAGGGGGGGGCAGTTTGGCAGCCTCTGAGGGCTGTGGTGGGGGGAGCCAACTCTGCTCACTGGAATGCCAGAGGGGCAGGTGAGCTTTGGGGGTCAAGGGGACCTAGGGGTCCAGCAGGGCTACCTGAAGGGTGGTGAGCAAGCCCTCCTGAGCCACCAGGCTGCCCTGGCAGGAGGGCAGGAAGGTCGAGGGCTCCAAACGCAGCCCACAAGTAGTTGGCCACACGGGGGCAGTGCATCACACCTCAGAGGGACACCAGCTGCCTCATTCTGACCTGCCACCATGGAACTCACAGAAGCTTCCCACAAACCAGGGACAGTGGGGCTCAAAGTGGTGGGGAGGCAACAACACCACTAGAAAGATGTGGAAACACTGACTGGAAGCTTTTCACTTATCAAGTTGCTCTGCTCATGCTGCATTGGGTCCACTTGGAGTCGGGTGTTTGGGACGAGCAGTAGCACTGCTGGGCAGCTGGCCTGGCCTGGCGAGGTCACAAGGACGTTAAGCCAGGCAAGCTGCAAAGGCCACCACTGTACCCTGTCCCTGTCCCATTTTCCTTTGTTCCCCATAACTCCTCCCAGTCCTCTGTTCTTGTCCTCCACCCCCACCCCCGCCTCCCATCCTCAGTCCCAAGTCCCCTGTCTCTGTCCCCAGTCCCCTGTTCCACATCCCTGGTCACTGCGTCCAGTCACATGCTATCATAGCTCCCTCTCTTGACATTTGAACAATGTATTGACCCAGCTCCTAACCTGACTTGTGGAGAAATGAAAAACCTCCTGAGGACCCCTCAAGTTCTCATCCAGTTGTTCGTGAAGAGGACAATAGTCCCAGAAAAGTTAGGACATCGACCTTGGCCTCCTCTCCAATCACCCCTGAAGTCACCATTGCCAGCTGGGAGAGTCCCCTATCCCAGTCTAGATGACTCTGGCCAAGGAGGAGAGCAGGTAGGGGTCGGGACAGAGAGAGGGTGTCACCACCAGGGGTCAGGCTGCCAGAGATGGGGCCTGTTAACCCTTCACCTGAGGAGGGCAAGGGTTGCAGGCAGAGCAGAGGGCAGATCTGTTCTTTCTGTTGTGTGCCTGAGTCAGTCCCTGTGGAGTCCCCACTGAGCCCTCCTCTTGTCCCCTCTGACCAAGTTGCCCATGCAGATGGGCTGCCGAGCTGCCCTGGAAGACAGGGACCTGAGAAGCGGGGCAGTGTGTGCCGACCTGGTACCCAGACCTTCACCCTGCCCGGCAGAGGTGGGCCTGCTGCTTCTCTAGCACTTAAGTGCATTGTGGACTTACTCATGCGTGCACAGGTAAGTGAATGTGCATGAGTGTACAAGTGCACGTGTATATGAATCTGTGCCTGAGTGTATGAGGGCATGCTTGTGCTTGTGTGTGAGTGTGAATGTGTGCCTGTGATTGACCGATGTCTGACCCCATAGATTAGAGGCTCCAGGAAGCCAGCCCATGTCTGCCTCTGAGAGTGGGAGCATACACACCTGGGGGATGGGATTCTTACCTGTTGTGTGTGTGTGTGGTGAAATATACAGAACATAAAATTTACTGTTTTAACTATTTTTAAGCATTCGTTGGCATTAAGCACTGTGCAGTTGTTACCGCCACCATCTGCAGAACTTTTCCATTTTCTCAAAATGAAACTCTGTCCCCACAAAACACTTAACTCCCCATCCCTGTCCCCCAACCCCGGCACCTACCATCTGTTTTCTATCTCTTGGAGTTTGATGACTCTAGGGACCTCATATAAGGGATAGCACAGTATTTGCCCCTTTGTGATTGGCTTATCTCACTCAGAATAGTATCTTCAAGGATAATCCATGTAGCGGCACGTGTCAGAATTTCCGTGCCTTTAAAAACTGGATAATACTCCGTTGTATACAAGTACCACATTTTGCTCATCCATTCATTTGTCAATAGACATTCGGTTTGTTTCCACCTCTTGGCCATTGTAAAAAGCTGCTATGAACATGGGTGTGGAAATATATCTTCAAGTCCCTGCTTTCGGTTCTTTTGGTTCTATACCCGGAAGTGGTCGATTATATGGTAATTCTGTTTAATTTTCTGAGGAACCTCTGTGCGGTTTCCCACAGCGACTGCACCATCTTATATTTCTACCAGCGGTGCACGGGCTTCCAGCTTTCCCACACCACTTAAAAAAAAGGCCATTCTAATGGGTGTGAAGCGTTATCTCATTGTGGATTGATTTGCATTCTCCTAATGATTAGTGATGTGGAGCATCTTTCCATGGGCTTGCTGACCATTTGTATATATTCTTTGGAGAGATGTCTATTCAAGTCCTTTGTCCATTTTTTAATTGGTTGTCTTTTTACCTTTGAGTTGTAGGAGCTCTGTATATATTCTGGCTGTTAATCACTTGCCAGAGGTATGATTTGCAATTATCCTCTATTCTGTGATAGGTTGTGTTTTCATTCTATCGTTAGTGTCCTTGGTGCACAAAAGCTTTAAATTCTGATGTACTTTTTTTCCTTCTTTGCCTGTGTTTTGGGTGTTACGTAGGATAGCGATGCCAAATCAATGTCATGAAGCTTTCCCACTACGTTTTCCTCTAGGATGTTTACCTTTTATGTTTAGATCTTTGATCCATTTTGAGTTCATATTTGCATTTGGTGTGAGGTAAGGGTCCAACTTCACTTGGAGACCCTGTTGTTTCACCACCATTTCTTGGAAAAACTGTTCTTTTCCCATTGCATGCTCTCGGCACACTTGTCAGATGTCACAGACCACACACGTGAGGGTTTATTTCTGGGTTCTCTATCTGATCCATTGGTCTGTGTTCACTTTTTTCTGTAGACAGCAAAGTGGAGACCCAGAGAGGACCTATAATTTGGCTGAGGTTACATGATCAGCAGTGGCTGGGCTGGGGTTTTGACCTGGCCCTGTTCACACTGGGAGGTGGGGAATGCAGAGGGCACATCTGACCGGCCAGCTCTTCCCGCCAGATGACACACAGGCCAGCAGGGGTGCTGTAAATAGGTCACACTAGCTGCCCATAATTCAGGAAGATTTTAAGATGGCAGAGTTCCTCTTGACATTGCCTCAACAACGCAAAGAACCAGAGCGGGAAACAAAGCTTCAGCCTCTGATAATGTCAGGAGACACCTGTCTCCAAATCCCAGGAAGGACAGTTCAGGAGAGAAGGGAGAAGGTGCCAGTCCCTGCAGAACCTGGGAAGGCCCAGAAGGGTGGTGGCAGCAAAGGGTGGGGTGAGGAGGGGCTGAGGGAGTCCTGGGGTCTTCCTGCAGGACAAGACCCCGACCCTAAGTGGGAGGTCGGAGAAACCGCCATCCTGAGAACACGTGCTGTGATGCGCGCCATCCAGCAAGCCCTCCACTCAGGCGGCCTGTGCAGGGCGGTGCTGCTTTCCTGTATGAAGCCCGGCAGAGTTCACCTGACATGTGTGAAAGGCAACTTAGGGACCAGAAGCAGTTAGAATCCTACAGTGTACAGCCACCATCTCAGATAACTGAAGACACTGCATCCATTAAAAAAGGAACCACTCCTATAAGAAAGAAATAATACAGAATGAGAATTAGCCCTGGCTGGTGGGGCTCAGTGGACTGAGTGCTGACCTGCAAACCAAAGGGTTGGGGGTTCGATTCCCAGTCAGGGCACAAGCCTGGGTTGCAGGCCAGGTCTCCAGTAGGGGGCACACGAGAGGCAACTACACATTGATGTTTCTCTCCCTCTCTTTCTCCTCCCTTCCCCTCTCTCTAAATTAAAAAACTATCTAGTAGGGGGAACAAAATGAAAGAACAGAGTATAGGGAAGAAAATTTCAAAACAAAAGGGGGGGTCATTTTTCCAGAACAGGTGAGTCTTGGTTTGGAAGGCAGGGTGCACTGGTGTTCAGCACTGTGCATGGCTAAGGTTGCCGTGAGGACCACAGGGGACAAGGAGACCATAACCCTCCCGTGAGGCTCGGCACAGGCCCACGTGCAGCCCAGGGACAGGATGGCTGCACCGGCAGCAGCCAGTGTCAGGCATGTGGAGGGAAAGTTGTTTCCACCTTCAATTCTGTCCTGGTCAAGCTGTCCCCCCTGTACAGGTAAACTTTAAGAAGTTTTCTTCCTACATTTCTTTAGCCCTTGGAGGGTACGCTCCAGCAGTGAGTAAACCAAGAGGAAGGCCTTGGGTTCCAGAAATGAAACCAACATGGGACAGGCCAAGGGGAGCTGGGAGAGCGGGCAGCGGCCTGGAGGGAGCTGTCCCTGTGTGTGTGGGATTGAGATGGGCTGACCCACAGAACCCCGTGGAAGACTCCTGGACAGAATTTACAGAGCTGCCAGAGGATGTGGAGGACAACAGCAGGTTCAAAGCCAAGCCAATGACTCTGTTCAGTCGGGGGTGAGGGTTGTACAAGAAAGGAAATAAGACAGTAAATACATCAGGAAATTTAGTAAGTTGGCCCTCCCTTCCTCCCCCTCCTCCCCACCTCTCTCCCCATCTCTTTTCCTCCCCTCCCTTTCTCTCCCTACTTCCTTCCCCTCTCTCTCTCCTGCCCTTCCTCTCCCTCCCTCTCCCCCTATGGGCTATTGTAGCAGGGTACAAGGTGAATAAAAGTTTCTGCACTGTCCCCCACCTTAAACCCAAATGTCAGGTGGTAAAGGGCATATGGGTGGCCTCTTCTACAATAAGGGGACCTTTAAGCTGAAGGAGAGGACAGGCCAGAATACGCCTGGAAGAGCATTCCAATCACAGGGAACAGCATCTGCAAAACCTGAAGGGCCTCTTCCAAGTGTGGGTTCCCCACCCCTCACTTCCTTGGAAGTAGGGTGCTATCCTGCACCACAGGAGTGGCTTCCCTGCTAGGTACTCTGTGTTGGGTGAGACCCTGATCATCTGCTTCAGGAGGGGAATCCGTCCTGGTTCCCTGCTAGCAGGGGGATCTGCAAAGGATGGTCACCTAGTTGGGGCTAGAGACACATCTTTGAGATGCATCAGCTGGCAAAGATTGGGGCTTCGGGGCCACCAGAGGAGGGGCTGTTGGCACCAGGGTGGGAGCACTAGGAGGTGGAGGTGAGTGGCAGGGTCAGACCAGCCCACTTCTTGGGAATATTTCACCTCCTCGCCCTCTATACTCGTTTGCCAATCGGCCACAACCAACGTCTTTGGTGTTCAGGAACAACCCCTGAACTGTATTTCCTTGACTCCAATGTCCCTGGGTCAGCAGAGCTCCTTGCCTCCTGGATTGGTCACCTACTGAGCCGTCCTGCCCCTTCCTACACCTGTCTTGGGGCCTCCTGAGGATGAAGAGTCTGGGGAGGCACCTGGAGCCCCCGCTGCTGCAGGGCCGTGCTTTGACTGGTCATAGGTCACGTGGTTAGCTGTCACATCCCCGAGCTCTCACTTGGGAGCGCCCCATCTGAGATGCAGACATTTAGGAGAGAAGGTGGCACTCGGGGTTTCCTCTTTCCCCAGCACTCATTCCTGTCACTCTGGGAGGACAACTAACCCAGGAAAGAGAAACTCCTCCCCATCTGGTGACAGCTGGAGGACTCAGGCCCATGGAGCTGGTTCGCAGTAGGGGGTTCTGTCTGGGGAGAGAGAGAAGGGGCATCTACTGGGAGGTTGCAAGGAGAAGGCTGCTATTGGGGGCATGTCCAGCTGCATGTGGACCCTCATAGGGGGAGTGGGGGCAGGGTAGTCACAGTGAGGAAGGTACAGGACACTCCTGGATATACACTGCAAACTGTCGTGTGCGCACAGCACCTGTGTGAACAGGAAGCTGCCAGAGGGAGGACATGCCTGCTGTGGCCCTGGGAACACCACCTCCAATGCAGCAGGGTAGGAGTCACTTTGTTCTGGTGGGGTGCCCAGAGGCTCCCAGAAACGGTGCTCCCCCAGGAGCCCTGGGACTGCAAGAGGCAGCCTCCCTGGGGAGGGTCATCTGTTTCTGCTCAGTCCCACTGACTGCCTGAGGCTCTGCTTTGGGAACCAACACAGGGGGTGGCCGAAGTGAGTGGCCTGTGTCCATCCAGGGCAGTGTGAAGGATGGAGGAGGAGGAGGTGGGCACTGGTTTTCTTCGGCACCTTGGGCTGCACAGCTTCACCCATCTGGCTGCAGCCAGTTCCCTGATGGGATGGGGTGGGTGGTGTGACTGGTGTCTGGACAAAAAGTAGGGGGTTCCCTGAGATGTGGGGGTGCAGTCTTCTCACACAGGGGAACTGTCAGCTTTTACTACAAAGCTCCAGTTCCTCAGGGTGGGTGATCACACAGGTGTTTCTGCCCGCATTCCTAGATCCAAGGGTCCCCCATAGGCCTGGACTTTCCGTGGCTGACCCGTGTCACCGCTGCCACTCCAAGAGGTGCCCCCCCAACATCACACATGTGCTCACTTATTTTCTTTAACAAAAGAAAAAAATACCAAAAACATACAAAAGTACCACATGGTTCTTGCAAAAAAATTTAGGAATTATAGAAATTTTAAAAGTATAAAGAAGAAACTGAAGTTCACCTGTAACCTCAGAATTAGCCAATCAACTTTTCTGTGTATAATGCACTTTACAAAACTTGGATCAAGTCACAACCACTGATTTTTAACTACTTGAAACATGCAGCACAATAGCTGCACATTGTTCCGTGTCAAAAACTAATGTAAAACCATTTACTCTGCCAGCATTTTCAGCCCCTGCTCTGCAGCAGGCACCACGCTTTCCCTCGGAGAGAGGCGTACAGAGCAGTCCCGGTGAGCCTGCCCGTTAGACACCAGGGGTAAGGAAACACCGGCTGTGATCTCAGGGGTGCGCACACTATGAAAACCACCAGGGAGCGGGGAAGGATGGTGGTGGGCTTCCATTTGGCGTTCCCTTTGAGAACACAAGAACAAGAGGCTGGCCCTGTGAGAGCTGGAGAAGAGCATTTTCCTGAGGGGACAGCAAGAGCAAAGGTCCCGAGGCACATTGCTCATTCAGAGGGCATCAGCGAGGCCAGGGGAAGGTATTGGGGGCTTCTGGGGGGAGCAGCATTTTGCTCAGAGCCCAGGAAAGGGGCTAGAGTGACATCTTTGGTTGCAACTGTGGGCAGGAGGGGCACGGAAGCCCCTACGGGACCGGCTGCGGGGATTCGAGGTCGGTCTATGGGGCTTGGATAAGAATGGCAGCGGGTGCTGAGGTGCAGCCTCCGGAAACCACCAAGGGATGGGACCAGGGAGAGAACAGAGGCCGGGTGACCCCGTGGCGGGCTCGGTGAGGACTGTGGCACCAGAGTGGGAGTGGGCTGAGGTCTCTGGGGCACCTCCGACTTTGGGAGGATGTGAGGCCAGGCTCTGGGAGTGTTCTGGGAGTGTCCTGGGAGCTTCAGGACGGGACACGGGGTCCGCTCCAGGGTGGGGAGGTTATGAAAGTCAGGAGGTCTTCACCAGGACAGAGAGGAGGGGGTCTGAGGACTGCAGAGAGGAAGAGACGAGGAGGAGGGAGCATGCCCGAGGGGTTGGCAGGTACCCACCGCTGGAGGCCCGGGAAGGAGAGGCCAGGGGTAGGAGCGTGCGCTCCGCCGCACGGGTTCTCAGTGCCCACGGCGTGCGGGTTAGCAGAGCGGGGCGTCTACAAGGTGCGCACCCACCTAGTGGGACCCGAAATACCCAGGATTGGGACATGGCACGAACGAAGCTGCGGCTGCAGGGAAGTTCAGGGCCAAGAGTATGATATGTATTACTGTTTTACAGTTTGTAAAACCTTTTGATTCTCTCAACAACCCCTAGGAGCTGGGACACGTTACCTCCTGTACCTATCCCGTTCAGGACCGCCCGGGCCCCGCAGGTAGGGACCCTGGGGCTTCTTCACCTTTGCATCTCTCGCAGGCGTGTGCTCTAGCTACACGGGCGCAGGTGGAAGGGGCGCGCGACTGAGGGCGAGGAATAGAAGATGTGAGGAGAGTATGGGGGCCTCGAGAGGCGCAGGGCACCCCCCACCTCGGAGCGGACAGTTCCGTGTGGAGGCCACGGGGACAGGGGCGTGTAGCGCGCGACCCCGCAGAGGCGCACACACCTGGAGGACTAGGGGACAGAGGAGTGCAGGGTGCGACCCCGCAGAGGCACACACAGACCTGGAGGACTTGGGGACGCATGGGGCGCAGGGCTCGACCCTGCAGAGGCGCAATCAGACCTGGAGGATCGGAGGACGCGAGGGGATCAGCGCGTGCGCGCGCGCCCCCTGCTGCCTCCGGCTCCGTGGGCTCCGGGGCGGGGCGGGGCGGGCTCGCGTGCCGGGGTGGGGCTGTCCGCCACAGCCGCCGCCTGGTCCCCGAGATGCGAGAGCCCGCAGCCGCGCTGCCACAGCTCCTGGCCCAGGCGGGCTTTCCCCACGGGTGCGCCTGAGGCTCCGAGCCGAGCGGCCCCGGTAAGTGCCCTGGGCGGGCTCCGTGGCCCCGCTGCGCGATGGAGACGCTCGTGGGGAGCCTTCCTCCTACAGGTCCTCCTACCCCATCCTCCGTTAGATTACCCTCCTCCCACCCCATCCCCATGTCTCAAGGCCCTAGGGTCCAACGGGCAGCTTCTCACGTAAAAATAAAAATGGAACTTTTGAGGAAAGCCGGTCCACTTCCACTGCTCATGGTCCAGTTCCATGGCTCACGGTCCCTCAGTCCCCCACCCCATAGCCTCGTCCCCCCCCCCCCACTCCCCCATGCAGTGAGTTGAAGCTCATGCTTGTGACCCACCTGCTCTGGGGGAGTTGGTCTAATTGCCCTCAGTCTTGGCCCAGTTTCTTTCAGAAATGTTTGGGCAGATGCTGGCGGGAGGCTTTGAACCCACGTCCTGAGCATTCACCAGGGCAGCTGGGGTGGGAAAGACCGGGCCGGGGGCTTCCAGAGCCGGTGTGGCACAGTTCAGCCCCTGGCACAGCTCAGCCCCAGCTTCCTGGCAGGGAGTACCAGGCCTAGTTCTCACACTTGGGAAAGGCGGAAGGGCCCCTGTTCCAGGAATTCGCTCGGTTGCAGTTCGTCGCACCAAGAAGGTTTCTCCCCCTAAAGTCTTGTTTCGAGTTGCTGAAAATCCCAGATTGTGAATTCTTCCTGAGTGGCACAGACCGTCAGTTACCTGCCCACCCTGACATTGTAGCAGTGACCCCCATTGGGAGGGGCAGGTACTGGTCAGGGTCAGAGGTCAGAGGCCTTGGGCAGTTTAGCCTTTGGGTCCCTCCTGTTTCCTGGTTGGTTCCAAGGGCTGGAGCTGGAGATACTGTATTTGTCCCCTAGAAGCATTAAGTGGGCCTCTGGTTGTTAGTGTCACCTTTGGGGGCATGGGGTGGGGGAGATGGCTTCTGTGGGACCAGCCACAGGCTCTGGTCGTGTGTGCCCTAGGCATCTGTCCTCAGGCTCTGGACCTCTCCGTGAAGGGCACTCTCCAGGGGGCTCTGGGAGAGGGAGGCCCTTAAACCTGCCT
The DNA here is from genome assembly GCA_004026765.1 of Micronycteris hirsuta. Taxonomy (NCBI): domain Eukaryota; kingdom Metazoa; phylum Chordata; class Mammalia; order Chiroptera; family Phyllostomidae; genus Micronycteris; species Micronycteris hirsuta. The sequence goes on along the minus strand of PVJI01001963.1, from coordinate 121,281 downwards.
GGTCTCTGCCCTGTGTCCATCTGCCACTGGGGCCTCAGGCCTGGGTCGGAGCCTGTCAGTCACGGGGGAGGAGGAGACCCGGTGGCAATGTGCAGGCCATCCCCACTGGCGGGCAGGTGCCACCCTGACGTGGGGGGCTCTGCCATCTCCGGTGGCCCTCCTGAGGTAGCTGGAAGTCGCCCTATTTTACAGAGGAGGAGTTTGAGGCACTGACTGGTGGAGTTGGGATGCAGACTGTGTGTGGTTTCTGTCCAAGCTTGGTCCCAGAGTGGTGCGTGCCTTGTGGAAAGAGGGTGGGGGGCACTGCTGGGTGGGGAGGATTTTTGTTTGTGCTTTGTTTATGCGTATTTTCTAAAATGGACAGTTACTCCCTTTGCCTCTTATAAGAGAAGAGTTCATGTAAAAGTTCAGATTTCTCTGAGACATAGTCAGCTCAAAGCTTGGTGGGGTGGGAGGCCCATGAGCTGCCTGGTTGGGCTCAGTGCGCCTGTCGCTGGCCTTTGTGGCACCCAGCCCCTGCGTGCCCCCAGGAGGACCCTGGCCCTGGGCAGAAGGAGCCTAGTGGCGAGGGCCTCTGGCCCCATCTGGCAGAAAAGGAAGCTGGTCCTGGGCTGGGACCTGCATCCCTCCTCAGAGGGGCATTTCTGTGAGGAGGTTGGTTTGATACAAGGAGGTTTCATCTTTTTGAGGAGAATGCACCAATATTTGGTAAAGCAGAGAAACTCCTGCAGAGTACTCGCCCCTGTATTTATGACTCCGAGGTTAGGAACCCTGCACAGATCACACTCCACGCTGTGTTACATTGGGTAGACTGTGGCTAGGGAGGGTGGTGGGGGCATTGACGGTGGCTCCCCCGCCCCCAGTGGGGAGGGGGATGCTTTTCTGCTCACGGTGCTTTTTGCCACAGCCTGCATTTTCAGGGCCCTCGGAGCACTGAGCTGGAGGCCCTGAGGGAGAGTGTGGCTTCGTGCAGGGGCGGGTGGTGTGCAGGCTTGGGGTGGGGGCCACACGGGGGTAGCCTGGATCCTTCTTAGCACCTGCTGTGGGGAGGAGGGTTTGGGATGGAAAGTGAGGGGGTCAGTGCCCGAGGGCCCCCTGGTCCCCTCCTCATCTTCTCAGTTGTCCCCCCACCCAACCTCATCCCGGCCCAGGCTGATGTGGGAAGTGGTGGTGCTGGGGACAACATCTCTTGGTGCTGGGATCTCTTGGGACTGGTGCAGGTCAGCTGTCCCCTTCACCTTTGACTTCAAGGAATGGCTGAGTGGGATACTGAGTGCCTGGCCTGTCTTGGGGTTCAGGGAAACCTCCCTGGCCTTTTCTCCCCCAGGCTGGATACGGGCCTGGGTGCAGCTCAGGACTCTCCTGATTGAACCGAGAGGCCTTGCAGTTCAGATGGGAGGGTCTGGCATATTGGCATCCAGCCACCAAGGGCTGGACCTGCTTCTTGGAGAAGTGCAGGCAAGGTGGCCCTGGCACTGCATGCGACTGAGAAGGCTGGGCCTTCTGAGGCATCCATCTACCTGCTCCTGCTCCAGCCTGCGGCCACCTGGACCCTGTCCCCACTCACCCATCCCAACCCATGCTCAGAGCTCCCCGTTCCCTCTGCAGCACCGTCGCCCTCCACTTAAACCGTGCTTTTGACCGCCAAGCCCCTGCTGCCCCACCCCCTCCGCCCCCTCTGTGCAGAGCTGCCTGCGGGCGTTGCCTCGCTACCATACCCTTTCTCTCTCACCGACCTGAAAACTTTATTTATATTTGCATGTACATTTGTGTTGTACCTTTTTAAAAATCTTCACTCAAGGATATATGTATTGATTTTCAGAGAGAAAGGAAGCAGGGGTGGGGAGATAGAGACATCAGTGTGAGAGAGAAACATTGATAGGTTGCCTCCCATACATGCCCAGACTGGGGATTGCACCCGAAAACCTAGGTATGTGCCCTGACCAGTAATCAAACCCACAACTTTTTGGTGCACGGGATGACATTGCAGCCACCTAGGCCACCTGGCCAGGACGTACATTTTTTATTGAGGTAAAATTCACATAACATAAAATTAACCATTTAAAAGTATATGCAGTTCAGCCCTGGCTGGTGTAGCTCAGTGGATTGAGCACGGGCTGGGTATCAAAGGGTCCCGGTTCGATTCCCAGTCAGGGCACATGCCTGGGTTGCAGGCCAGGTCCCCAGTGAGGGCCATGTGAGAGGCAACCATACATTGCTGTTTCTCTCCCTCTCTTTCTCCCTCCCTTTCCCTCTCTCTAAAAATAAATAAAATATTTAAAAAAAAAGTATATGCACTTAGGTGGCATTTATTTCTTATATTGCCAGAGTTGTGCAGCTACCACCTGTCTAATTCCCAAATAGTTTCTTCACCCCAACGGGAAGCTCTGGACCCATTTGCGGTCACTCCCCCTTTCTCCCTCCAGCCCCCAGAACCATGAATCTTTCTGTCTCTATGGACTCGCCTGTTCTGGACATTGCATGTCGTGGAGTCCACACGTGCCCTTTCATGACAGCCTGCTTTTACTTAGTGCCATGTGTTCCGGGTCCATCCGTGTTGTAGCATCAGAACATGCCTTTCGCGGCAGAGTAAGAGCCCGCTCTATGGAGAGAGCCCATCTTGTTTGTCCATCCACCAGATGATGCACATTTGAGTTGCTTCCCCTTTCCAGCTCCTGGGAGGTGTGGCTGTGAGCATTTGTGTGCCAGGTTTTCTTTGGACGTGTTTTCAGTTCTCTTGGGCATCCACCTCGGAGCGGGGTTGCTGCGTCACATGGTAACTCTGTGTTCAGCTCTTTGAGGAAACGCCACACTGTTTTGCACAGCAGCTAACAGCCCCACCAAGACCCGTTATTCTTCATTTATTTTGTTACAGCCATCCCTGCGGGTATGACGTGGCATCTCAGAGTGGTTTTGATTTACAGTTCTCCCGTGACTAATAGTATTTAGCATCTTTTCATGTGTTTCTTGACTTTTTCTATATTTTCTTTGGAAAAACATCCAAGTTGTTTGCCCTGTTTTCAATTGGATTGTTTGTCTTTTGTTGTTGAGTTGTCGGAGTTCTTTGTGTAATGTGAATACTAGAACCTTATCAGTTACATGATTGGTAACTATTTTCTCCCATTCTGTGGGTTGTCTTTTCACTTTTTTTTTATAGTGTTCTTTAAAGCACGTGTTTTAATTTTGATGAAGTCTAACTTGTCTATTTTTTTGTCTTACCTGTGCTTTTGGTAACATCTCTAAGAATCCATTACCAAATTTAAGGTCATGAAGATATATCTTTGCATTTTCTTTGAGAGTTTTATAATTTAATTTTTACGCTTTTGTCTTTTTAACTAACTTTGGTTAAGCTTTTTCCTACGGTGTGAGGTAGGGATCCGACTTCATTCTCTGGCCTGTGGTATCAGTTGTCCCGGCACTATCTGGCAGAGGCTGTCCTTTCCCCATCGAATGGCCTGGGCACTCTCGTTGAAAATCAGCTGTCCACAGTGTGCCTGTTCTTATGGTACTTTTCCTCTTTTTAATGCTTTAAAATCATTATGGATATTTTCAAATCTTTTACCAAAAGGACACAGTTTTATAATGAGCCACTTTATTCATCAGCCAGCACAGGTGGTCAGCTCTCTGAATGGGCCGGGCCGGTTCCCTCTAGACCCCACTTTGCTCCCTGGTGGTGGAAGCAAATCCCTGACATACCATTTCTTTTGGATGTGATTTAGTCTGCATCTCTAAAATATGTGCACTTTAAAAAATTAGCTTTTTATGTTTTTAACTTAATGTTTTGTGTGATGTGAGAGACTTACATGTGAAGAAGTACTAGCTGCACCAGTGGAGTCACGCACAGGTGAAAAGGCGACCCTGAAGGGCTCTCCAGGGCTGAGCACGTCGAGCAGCACACCTGGCCGTGCAGGGCCCTCCCCAACCGGGGTTCAGGCCTCCTTGGAGAAGGTGTTGTTAAGCACCTAGGAGGTGAAGTTCACGGAGTCCAGCCTCTGGCAGTGGTGAGCAGAAACATACAGAAATGTTGGGAGCCCTAGAGCCCTACGCCCCTCACTCCTACAGTTCCCTCCAGTGCCTTTTTTGGCAGCAGACACGTTCGTTATGTTAACTTCAAAGAAGAAACGCTGGAGGGCCCAGAGCATGAGTGCAGAGCAGGCAAGGAGGGCGACTGCGGAGCCCGGGGCAGTGCCGCTGCACTAGGACTGTGGGAACCTCGCCCCAGCGCACTTCCCGCCCGGCCTCTGTGCTATCCTTGCCGTTCCCTCGACATCTCCATGTTATAAGCCCCATGATACATGGGGTATTGTCATTGTTTTGGAACTGCTGATTATCTTCTGAAGACATTCAATAGCAAGAACAAATGCGCGCTTTGTGTTCCATGTACCATCTGGTATCGGTTTCCTTTGGCCTGGAGACACCCTTTCAAATTTCTTCTAGTGTGGGTCAGCAGGAAGTGAATTCTTTCAGCTTTTGTATGTCTGAAAAAGTCCTTATTTCACCTTCATTTTTGAAAGGTATTTTCACAGGGTGTGGAATCCGAGGTCTCAGTGTTTTTTCTCTCTGTGCCTTCAGGCCGGTACCCGTGGCTGTCTTTCTGCGCACGTGTTTCTGAGGAGGCGTCTGCTGCCATTCTCACCTTTGTTTCTCTGCCTGGTGACTGTTTCCTCTGGGGGCCATTCAATTATTCTATTTATCACTGCTTATGAGCATTTGATTATGATGTGCCCGGGTGTCTTTTTTTCACGTTTTTTGTGTGCTTGGGGGTCATTGACCCTCTGGATCCTGTAGGTTTCTAGTTTTCATTATATTTGGAAACATTTCTATTATTTTAAAATCTTTCCCCCCATTGCCTCCTTTACCACCCTATTCTTTAGGGCCCCAGTTACACCTCCTGAAATACCTGAGTATTTCACTTTTGTTTGGGTGCTACTGTCAGCGGTACTGGTCCCTAAACATCTGTGTCCAGATCGGTCATTGCTGGCCTACAGAACGCAGTGCGCTTCCGTGTGTTGCTCTTACCCCACGACCTTGCTGAGCTCAGTTATTGGCTCTCTGAGATTTGTCTTAGTAAAACTGTTGGAATGGACAGCCGTGTGCCTGTGACATGGAGTAGGGCTCTTCCTTTCCCAGCTGCAGGACATTTCTCTTTGTCACCTCCTCGTCCTGACTGGTGTGCGGGCGAGGGACTTGACAGAAACTGGACGGAGGGCAGCCGGCCTGGCCTTGTTCTGTCTCGGGGCAGGACTCGACCTTTCGCCGTGGGGTGAGGTGTTGGCTGCAGGCCTTTCTGTAGACACCCTCCCTCGGGTGAATTGAGTTAATGGCCTATTCTTAGTTCGATGAGAATCATTCATTATTATGAACAATTTGGATTTGCCTATACTGAGATGATCGTATGTATTTTTCTGTAGTTAATTGATGTAGTGAATCACACTGATGAATTGTTGGACGGTGAAGCGACCTTGAGTTCTTTGGCTAAATCTCACCTGTGATGTGCTGTGCTCTTCACATGTTGCTGGATTCTAGTTGCTGATATGTGACCGAAGGTTGTGTGCCTATGTCCGTGAGGGATATTGGTCTGTGGTTTTTCCTTCTTGAAATTTGCTTTTTGGTATCAGGATAGTGCTGACCTTATAAATGAATTGGCATCTTTAAATTTTATTTTCGATTTTCTGCCAGAGGTTGCAGAGAATTGGTATTTGTTTATCCCTTAACTTGGGAGAATTTACCAGTGAAATCATTGATGCTGTTGTTGGGATAGAGGACTAAATGGGTTACCTATTTTTTCTCAAGTGAGTTTTGATAATTTGTGTCTTTCAAGGAATCCATCCACTTTATCTAAATTGTTGAATTTCTGGGGATAGTACCTGTCTTTGTCAACTTGGGCTGCCATAACAAAATAGCACAGACCGGGCAACTTAAGCAATGGAAATTTACTTCTCATGGCTCTGGAGGCTGGGAGTCCAAGGTCAGGGTGCCAGCTGATTCGGTTTCTGGTGAGAGCCTCCCCTTGTCTTGTAGACGGCCACCTGCACATGGTAAGGAGAGCGCTCTTTCCTTTACCAGAGCAGCAGTTCTGTTGAGTCAGGGCTCCACCTTCATGACCCCGTTTAACCTTAATTACCTCCTGAAAGGCACTGTCTCCAGTCCAGTCCAGTGGAGGATTAGGGCTCCAACATAGGAACTTTCGGGGGACACAACTAAGCCTCTAGCAGCGTTCTCTTATTTCCCTTCTAGTGTACGTGGGGTCTGTAGTGATGCCCCTTCTGAAATTGGTAATTCGTGTCTCTCGGCGTCTTCACCAGTCTGGCCGGAGGTTTGTCAATTTTGTTGATCTTTTCAGAGAACCAACTTATGGCTCTTGTGATTTTTTTCTCTTTTCTGTTTAAGTGCCATTTATTTTTTCCTCTATTATTTCCATCTTTTTGCTTGATTTGGATTTCTTTTATTCTAGTTATTTAAAGTAGAAACTCAGCTTACTTACTTGAGACCTTTTTTCTACTATAAATGTTTAATGTGATGAACTTCCATCAATGTGCTGCTCGGCTTGTATCCCACAGAGGGTAATATGCTGTATTTTCATTTTTCCTTCAGTCCAAAAGACTTTTAAATTTCTTCAGGACTTTCTCTTTGACCCATGGTTATTTAGAAATGGGTTGCTTTCCCAATATTTGGACATTTTTTATTTATCTTTGTAGTTTTTAATTCCATAGTTGTCAGCAAATGTACTTTATATAATTTCTATTCCTTTAAATTTGTTTTAATTTCCAGAGTATAGTCTGTCTTGGGGAGCATTCTGTGTGCAAAGGACGTGTGCTCTGCTTCTGCTGGGGGAGCGTTCTGTTGGTCCTGGTCAGCTCGTGTCTGTTGCCTGGATGTGCCGTGTCCTGTGGCATTTGCTCTCTCGTTCTATTGATGACTGAGAGAGCAGTGTTGAAGTCTCCGATGAATTATCTTTTCTCTGATCAGCGTTTGCTTTGAGTATTTTGAAGCATACATGTCGTTAGGTGCATACACATTTAGGATTGCTGCATCTTGTCTGAAAACTGAACCGTGTACCGTTACGTGATAACCTCTGTGTCACTGCTAATCCCTTTTCTGAAATCTACTTCGTCTGATGCTCACACAGCTACGGTAGCCTCTTTTGATCAGTGTTTGCATGGTATCTTTTCCATCCATCTACTCCACCTGCTTACGTTTTTATAGTCAAAGTATGTTTCTCGTGTTTAAAGCGGGTCCATGACACATATCTGATATTCTCACCGCACTTTCCGCACAGACTGGAAGTTGTGTTTGGATCTGCCTCGTCTTTCAGGTTGTGCACACTTGAGGCCAGGTGAGGGCTCCTGACCTCCTCCCCATGCCTGTTGGCCCAGAACCTGGCATTGAGTGGTCGCTGCACACTCATCTGCAGGGTGTGGGAGGCCTCAGGCGTCCTCACTGCACAAAAACCTGAAGTGATGGGCGAGCAGATCAGCCTCGGACACGGGTAGTGGACTGCCCCTCAGGGGCCACTGCTCAGATTCAGGCACTCGTGTCTGGCTGTGCTGGTGGAGGCTGGCGGGTTTGGTCAGCTGGGCTTGGTGCAGAGTGGAAGCCCTGCACTGTGGACTTGAGTGAGGGATTTTACACAGAAAAGAGGAAGCCTATTGGCTTAGAAGTTCAGGGCCATCGGGGGGATGGGAAGAGGAAGAAGACCCACCACAAAGGCCACTGAGACAGGACACGCAGTCCCGGGGCTGCACAGGGCCCTGACACTGTGTCTCCTCTGTGTGTGTTCTGCTTGGGGCACCATGTGGAACGGCTTCTGTGTTGTGACGGTAGCCTAGTATGTTTGTCTACTGTAAGTTTTTCGAGCCAGGCACAAGGGCCCAGGCTGTTCACTGTAGGGGTGTGGTGTCGCAGGTCCTCGGGCCAGCCTGGGGGACCGTGATGCTGCCCGTTGAAGGGGGGATGCTGCCTGGGGGTGCACTGAGTGAGAGGAGGCATGAGGAGCGCTGGCTTGTGCTGGAGTGGGTCATCTCGCTTGAGTGGCGACGGAGGAGTGGGACCCCAGTGGTGGGGGCAGGACAGCGTGACACCTCGATCCAGGCACAGGGACCTCCGCTAACGTTGCTGCCATTGGGGTTTGGGGAGTCATGCTGGCACTGGGGCCACTTTGACATGACTAACTTGATGCTCCCTTTTTTTAGGGCCAAAGACGATGATCCCACCAGGGGAGTGCATGTACGCGGGGAGGAAAAGAAGGAAGCCCATCCAGAAACAGTAAAGTATCACCATTTTTTTGCTGATGGTGACTGATGAAGGGGGAAGTGTTTGTGTTTTCATTGGCAAAAGTGAATTTTAGGAACGCAGTGAAGGAGGGAGAGGTTTCGGTGATGTGTCCCCAGGGGACGGAGGGGCCTGGCTGGCAGACTGCACACTGGTTCCCGTGGCGGGGGACCCTGCTGCCCTCCTTCAGTGGTGACGTGGGAGAACCTGCTTCGGCCGGTCTCCTGACTTTGATGGAAGGTGAGGTGAGGGTCCAGTGATGCTTATTTGGCCAGAAGCCCACACGGAGGGCTGTGACATCACCCCTATCTGTGGCAACCACCCGACCCCTCTCTGCCCGTCCTCGGTGAGGACGCACCCAGCACTCCTTTGAGAGCTTCACCACAGATGAAAGGAGACCACGGGGGCGGGGGGATCATCCTCCCCACCTGGGGGCACCCAGAGCTCCATGGCTCCAGCCCTCCATCACCTCTGGGACGCATCGCCACTGCTCACAGTCCCTTTACCTGCCCGTGGCCGGCCCAGTGCAGCTCTGGGCCACTGAGGTGTGAGGTCTATGGTAGCTGCAGGAATAATGGGGTTTGGGGGATGCCCTGTGGGGCAGTCAGCAGTGAGGCCACCTCTAGCTCCTCCAACAGGGTCCTGCAGGTGTCCATCATTGGCTGAGGCTCTGTGTATGTGTGATACAGCTCTGTGTTTAGTAAAGTTGGGTGTGAGAGAGAGAGATAGCTTTGTGTGAGTGTGTAATACAGCTATGTGTGTAATACGGCTGTGTGTAATACTGCTGTGTATGAGTGTGTATAATACAGCTGTGTGTGTAATGCAACTCTGAGAGACTGTGTGTGTGTGTGCACAAGGCTGTGTGTGTGGGTCATGCAGAAAAATTTAATTTTTATAAAGTTGAATTTATTCATCTTTTCCTTTGTGGCTAATTAATTTTATATCATGATTAGAAAGATCTCTGCTTCACTTTTATAAGAGAATTTTGCAAATATTTCTTCTCAACTTTTATGGATTCCTTAAAAAAATGTAAATTTCGAGCCCTTGGAACTTTCCCGGTATAAGGAGTGAGGGCTGAATCCCAGTCATTCTTTTCCCTTATGGCTGCCAGTTGTTCGTAATACTTTCATTGAATTACCACTCTTTTCCTCACGGATTTAAGTGGCATCAGACATTTTATTTATTTTTCTTTAATTTTTTTCCCTTTTGAACTTATTGGGGTGGCACTGGTCAACAAAATTATACAGGTTTCAGGTGCAGAATTCGACAGCATATCATCTGTGCACTGTGTTGTGTTCAACACAACAAGTCAAGTCTCTCCATCACCATTTGTCCCCCATCCCCTCTTCTACCTCCCCCCCAACTCCCTTCCCCCCAGCAATCACCACACGTGTTCGTGTCCATGAGTTTCTTCTGTTTTTCTTTATAGCTCAATCCCTCTACCAATCCACCCCGCCCCTCGGCATCCGCCCCCAGCTGTCCGCCTGTTCGGATCTGTGAGTCTGTCTCTGCGTCGCTTGCTAGTTCATGTTGTTCATTACATTCCACATATGAGTGAAGTCGTATGGTATTTCTCTTTCTCTGTCTGGGCTATCTCACTTAGCATAAGTTTCTCCAGATCCATCCATGCTGTTGCAAAGGGTAAGATTTCCTTTTTTATGGCGGAGAAGTATTCTATTGTGTAAATGTACCAGAGCTTTTTTTATCTACTCATCTACTGATGGACGCTGCGGCTGCTTCCAAATCTTGGCTATTATAAATAGTGCTGCAGTGAACATAGTGGGGCATAAGTTCTTTCAAATCAGTGTTTCAGGTTCCTTCAGATATATTGCCAGAAGTGGAATAACTGGGTCATAAGGTAGTTCTATTTTTAATTTTTTTTTAGGTATCTCCATACTGCTTTCCACAGTGGCTGAACCTACGTGCATTCCCACCAACAGGGCACGAAGGTCTCCCTTTCCCTATATCCTCACCAACACTTGTAGTTTGTTGATTTACTGATGATGGTCATTCTGACAGGTGTGAGATGGTATCCCGTTGTGCTTTTAATTTGTATTTCTCTGATGATTAGTGACATTCACAGAGCATCTTTTCATTTATTTATTTGCCATCTCTATGTCCTCTTTGGAGAAGTGTCTATTGAGGTCCTTTGCCCATTTGTTAAAATTGGATTGTTTGGGGTTTTTTGGTGTTGAGTTGTATAAGTTCTTTATAAATTTTGGATATTAACCTCCTATCAGATGTGTCATTGGCAAATATGTTCTCCCATTCAGTGGATTGGATTTTCATTTTGTTGATGGTTTCCTTTGCTGGGCAAAACTTTTTAGTTTGATGTAGTCCTATTTGTTTATTTTTTTTTCTTTTGTTTCCCTTGCCCAAGGAGATATATCAGAAAAAAATATTGCTACAAAAAATGTCTGAGATTTTACTGCATGTGTTTTCTTCTATAATTTTTATGGTTTCAAGCCTAATATTTAAGTCTTTAATCCATTTTGAGTTTATTCTTTTATTTTGTGTAAGAAGGTGGTCTAGTTTTGGGTTTTGTTTTTTTTTGCAGGTACAGTCCAATGTTCCCAACACCATTTACTGAATAGACTCTCTTTACCCCATTGCATGTTCTTGACTCCTTTGTCAAATATTAACTGATTGTAAAGGCATGAATTTATTTCTGGGCTCTCTATTCTGTTCCACTGATCTGTGTGTCTGTTTTATGCCAGTACCATGCTGTTTTGATTACTATGGCCTTGTAGTAGAGTTTGATATCGGGTAGCGTGATTCCTCCAACTTTGTTCTTCTTTCTCAAGATTGCTGTGGCTGTTCAGGATATTTTGTGGTTTTATACAAGTTTTTGGAATATTTGTCCTAGTTCTGTGAAATATATGCCATTGGTATTTTGATAGGAATTGCATTGAATCTATAGATTGCTTTGGGTAGTATGGATATTTTAATGATATTAATTCTTCTTATCCATGAACATGGTATGTGTTTCCACTTATTTATATCTTCTTCAGCTTCTTTCAGCTTCTAAATTGACCATTTTAGACTAGTGATTTGAGAAGTTCATGAGGAGTGGCTGGGTGTGTGCATGTGTACCGAGCATCTCCACAGGGACGTGTTCTGGGAAACTGGGGGCCAGACGATTTCTGTTCTTGATGTTTGAGTGCAGGACACCTGAACCCTCAGCCTCTCCTTGGGCGTGAGCTGCAGTCCTGCATCCCAGCAGTGGTCCCAGCCTCCTCACCATGACGGGGAGAAGGGGCGGGGTGGGGGGAGGCTGTGGGGTTGTGGTCTGGCCCTGTCCTCTGGAGTGGGTGGTGGGTAGTGCGTCTGTGCATGTCCACCTTTCCCTGGGAAGGTGAGGGTGATGAAAGTCATGGAGCAGGGGGTGAACAGAGAAGATAAAATTTGGCTGGACTTATGGGCACCTGGCTCCTGGGCAGAACCTGAGCCTAAAAAGGTTCCTTGGGGCTGAACGCAGAGAGTGGTTGCAGAGAGAGTGGACTTCAGTGCTGTTGGGTTCGTGGGACTTCTGGATGCAGTGTGACTCTGCTGTCCCGGGGTGGCACTTTGAGGTCCCTGGGGTGAGTGAGCGGTGAGCATTCCCTTCTGTTGTCTGCATTTTCTATCTCCTTTGGGCTATAACTGAAGTACCTTGGACTGCACAGATTTAAAGTGCGCAGTCCAATTAGTTTTGACCAACGTGAACACCCATGAAAGCATCACTGAAACCAGGGGCCTGTCACGCCCTGAATTTCCCTGTCATTCCTTCCTGTACCTAGTCCCCGGCAACCTCTGATGTGCTCTGCCCTGCACATGGCTTGCATTTCCTGGAAGTTTCTATAAATGGAATCACATGCCACTGTGTCGGGCTCCTTTCACTGGGCAGAACGACTTTGAAAGGAGATTCCTGCATGGTAGGTGCATCAGAGCCCTGCCCCGACTGGAAGCTCCATGTTCATTTATTCACGGGCAGACAGAAGCTTGGGCTGGTCCCAGGTGGAGGCTTTGGCGACTGAAACTGCCGTGGACATTCGTGTGCAGGTCTTTGTGTGGCTGTGCATTTCCATTTCTCTTGAATAAATACCTAGGAGTGGAATTGCTGAGTCACATAGCCGGTGTGCGTTTAACTTCTTGAGAAACCACCAAACTGTTTCCGAAGCGGCTGCACTGTTTACCTCTTGGCGGCGGAGCGTGAGTGTCTGGGCTCCTCTGCACGCTGTCCAGGGCCTGGACGCTGGTCCCCTTAGCATCGGCCAGTCTGGCTCTGTGGCTCTCACCCTGCATTTCCCTAGTGACTGCTGGTGTTGAGAACCTTTCAGGCGCTCCTTTGCCAACCACACACCTTCTCTGGTGAAGTGTCTGTTTAGATAATTTGCCTATCTTATCAGATTGTCTTTTCACTGAGGCATAACACTTGATTACATGTTGTGACTATAAGCTCTTGTGAATTTTTTTCCCCTAGCTATGGCTTCCCTTTTGATCTTCATAAGGGCAACTTTCAAAAGACATTGTAAAATTTTTGAGGAAGATCAATTTATCGATTTTTTTTCTTTCATGATTTTGTGTGTGTGTTTTAAGAGTCTGGGACCATTGTAAGGTCACTAAGATTTTCTCACGTTTTCTTATAAAGTTACACTCTACGATGTAGTAGATTCGGGTATATGACCCATTTTGTTAATTTGTGGGTGTGGTGTGAGGTAAGGGTTGATGTTCACTTGTGTTCATGGATATCCAGTTGATCAGCACCATTTATTGAAAAGACTTCTCTTTTCCTATTGAATTGCTTTAAAAGTATCTTTGTCAAATGAATTGACCAAAAATATGTGGGTCTATTTAGACTACTTTGTACCACTCATCTATATTTATATCTTATCTCTAATACCAAGTCATCTTGAATATTGTAGCTTTTGAGAAGGCTTAGAAGCAATAGGGCAAGTCCTCCAACTTCGTTCTTCTTTTCTAACAGGCTCTTCTAGGTCCTTCGCATTTCCACACAGATTTAGACTCAGCTTGTCAATTTCTGCAGAGAGGCCTGTGGGACTTTTACCTGCTGTTGCAGTGAATCTATGGATGAGCTTCTGGGAGTGTTGCCACAGTGACAATCCCGAGTCTCCAGTCTATGAATGTGGTGTATCTTTTCAGTTATTTAGGTCTTTAAAATTTCTTCTCGGCAATATTTTATAGGTGTCTGGCATGTCTTTTGTTAGACTTGTTATAAGACTTTCATATTTTTGGTGTTACAAGGCTTCCTTTGTGACTCTCCTTCCATCTGAGCTGACTGTGGCCCCTCCCGCACTGCTCCTGTGCTGGTCACTAGTCCCCATGGCTCCCTGCTGAGTCTCTGCCCTGGGGGATGGGCACTTCCTCCATGTGTCCCTCACCCCATCCCTTCTCACCCACCTGGCTGTGGGATGGGCAGTTCCACTGTGGCCCCTGGGGCTGGGAGTGGGGTGGCAGAGCTGCACCAGGGGGCAGCCAGCTGTTCTGAAAAAGTTTGAAAGAGCAGAGTGATGATTGCCAAGCTCTTCAGACACCTGTTTCTTCAGGAGGCAAGTGTCTGTCCCCTAGGTGTCCCATGGGGCGAGGGGTGGGAGAATAGTCATGCTCAGCTCATTCTCAGACACATGCTCTCCAAGGAGGCAGGTGAGTGACTGCTCCCCCAGATCTGCATAGAGGTGAGATGTGAGCCAGGGCCTCCTGCCCTTTCCCGGTCTCTCCTCTGCTCTGACCCCACGTGTGCCATTGGTGCTGCCCTGTTTCTGGGGGGCTCTTTCACGGGCAGAGTGGGCCTCTTCTCTGGCCAGCAAATGCCAGTCCACACTGGAGTCTTCTCAGTTTATCGCCAAGTCTCTTGCCTATTTATGTTTTGGCGAATAGTGTAACTCTGGGGTGAAGGCCTCATTAAGAGAAAAAAAAGCCACAGAAAGGAAAAAGATAACCAAAGATATAGGAGATAATATTTGAAAATTATATATCTGATAAGGGATTTGTATCTAGACTATATAAAGAACTCCTACAACTCAGCATAAAAAGACAAATAACCCAATTAAAAATGGAGAAAGGAATTGAATAGACATTTCTCCAAAGAAGATACAAAAATGGCCAACAATTACATGAAAAGGTGCTGTACATTATTATTCATTAAGGACATGCAAATCAAAGCACATCGAGATATCACTTCATACCAGAGACTGTCTCTTAAAATAAACAGAAAAATCACAAGTGTGGGCGGGATGTGGAGCAGCTGAGTCCCCCCCGCTGGCAATGAGAAGTGGTATAGCCCTCATGGGAACAGTCTGACAGTTTTTCAAAGAGTCAAGCCCAGAATCACGTATCAACTCAGCTACTCCACTGCTGGGCTTCTGTCCAAGGGAAACGAGCCCACGTGTTCACACGGAAACTTGGACGTGATGTCTGTGCAGCGTGTTCACAATACCCACCAACGGGAAGTGACTCAGAGGTGCACGGCTGGCAAGATATAAGCAAAATGTGGTAAATCCATGTGGAGGAACATTATTCAGCCTTAAAAAGGAACACAGTTCTGATAAATGCCACACCACGGGTGACTCTTAAAAACCTGATGTTCAGTGAAAGAAGCCAGACATGAAAAATCCCACATTGTATGGTTCCATTGATGTGAAACGTCCCAAAGAGGCAAACCCTTGAGAGGGAGAGCAGATGGCGGTTTCCCAGGCTGGGGGGGAGAGATGGAGAGAAACTGGGTGTGGGTTTTGTTTGGGGCTGATGGCATGGTTTGGACCCTGACAGAGGTGGTGGTTACGCAGCACCGTGAATGTAGAAAATGCCATCAAACTGCACACTTGAAATCGGTTGGTTTTATGTTATGTGAATTACCTCTCAACCAAAAAAGAAGTGACTGCGGGGGTGGGGCTGGAGGTGCTGCCGTGGTTCCTGTGGCCGAGGCCCTCGGACGGCACGGAGGCTGGCTCCGCAGACAGAACAGAGAGGGCAGCCTGTTTAAGGCCTGCTTTCAGTGCACTTACAAGTGAACACACAATAGAAACTAGGAACTTCTGGACAAAAAAGACCCAAATGCCTGAAGGCAGCGGAGCCCAGGGAGGGTTGGCCCTGGAGCACGCCTCCTCCCAGCAGCTCCAGTGCTGTCGCTGCATTTAGGGGCCGAAGGTTTCCTGTGATGAGATCTAGGGAGGACACGTGGGAGAAGCTGTTCTGTGAGGTAGGAAATAGGGTCAGGTGAAGGGGACTGTCATCCTGGAGGGCAGGAGGGTCAGATGAGAGAGGTTGGGGTCTGGGGTCAGGGCGGTGGGCAGGGGCACTCCCTCTGAGGGGAGAGCAGGTCTGTTGTGGGCACAGGGAAAGAGCAGTCAGGGCCTTGCCCATCTGCACGGTGGCACAGCCCTCGACAGCAGGCCTTGGAGGGGGCGGGGGGCGGGACAGCACCATGGTGCTCAGAGTTCTTACTCACCTTCACCTCATTCCCTTGCAGCCCTGCTGCGTAGAGGGGAAACTGAGGCCCAGGGAGGCCACTCGCACCCAGACTGCAGGGCTAGGAATCCAGGTCCTAAGAAGGCAGTGTGTTGAGACTTCGAGGAATTAGTGAAAGAGGCTGAACAGATGTGGCCTCGGGCCAGCTGTGTCCGGGACAGTTAGCACAGACAGGTCAGGAGCTGTGCTAGAGTCACGGGGCTCACGCCGAGCCACATTCTCCGGCTGCCTGTTCTTCATCTCTCAGTTCATTCCCTTCCAGCAACGAGAGGTAGTCACTGAGGCGCAGCTTCAGGTTCTTCGCATGCACGTTTTCAGGCATGGGTGAGTTTTAGTTCGTTTCAGCACCTTTTTCCCGGCAGCAGTTCCATTTTGAAACAGGGACAGGTTTCCTCCTGTGTGGCCAGTGGCCTCTGCTGGAGTCACCCGAGTCTGACTGTGGTCATTTCCCCACAGGAAGCCCGCTGTGGGGGCCGAGAAGTCGAACCCTTCCAAGCGGCACCGAGACCGCCTCAACGCCGAGCTGGACCACCTGGCCAGCCTGCTGCCGTTCCCGCCGGACGTGGTCTCTAAGCTGGACAAGCTCTCGGTCTTGCGTCTCAGCGTCAGTTACCTCAGGGTAAAGAGCTTCTTCCAAGGTAGGACTCTCATCTGTGTCCACTGTGCCCGGCTGGGTCTCACGTGGGTTCTGCCCTCTTTGCTGGGATGGTCCAGTCTGTGCCTCTTGTCCTGGGTAACCATTCAGAGGAGGACTCGCCGAGTGTTGATGAACCAGAGCAGCTCTGGTGGGAGGGGCGGGGCTGGTTCTCCCCCGCCTGGTTGGCCTCACTCACTGCCTGGGCCCTGGGGCATCCTCACAGCCCCAGGGCTCCAGGGGACAGGGTGGATGTGCTTTGTGTCCTGCTGTTGGCCAGTGTAAGGCTGGGTGGCCAGCCGCTGTGTGGTTGCTTTGGCTGTCCTGGGTGTCCAGCACGCTCCCCTGCTGCTCCCCTGCTGCTCCCCATCTGATGCTCCGGGTCATGCTATTTTCCATGTGGCCTGGCTCAGCTCCTGAGACTGCCACTCCCAGGGAATTAAGTGTGAGCTTTTTACAAAATCATGAACTTATGATGTGCCTTTGGGAGCAGGTAAGCTAAGTGTCTCAAGTGGGCATGTGTGGGCAACAGGGAGCCGAGGGGATGCAGCAAACTATGGAGTTCCTGCTCTACCTTCCGTCAATTTTTATACCACCTCTTGCGGCTGAACAAAACACTTTGGGCTGCTCTGAGTATGGACGGTAGGTGAGGGCTGAGGCCTGGATGATGTGAACCAAGTCCGTCTATGTCCCACACCAGTGGGAACCATTTGCACGGAGATGTGACTGGGGCTGACTCAGCCTCTGCCCTTTGCTAGCTTTCTCTGTTTCTCCAGGAGAGGAGGGCGGCTTTCCTGAAGACGCAGCTCTGGCTGCCATGCACTCCAGCTGGACACTGATCCCTCCTCCATAGGGTCCCCTTGGCCTTCATTTCCTCTCACGGAGCAGGAGCTCCAAATCCTCTGGCCGCTGCCAGCCTCTGAGAGCCCCCGCTCCGTGTATGAGGACTCCGCACGGGTGGTCTCAGTTCCCTCCCAGCCCTGTGTGAAGCCCAACTGTCTGTGTCCCCGCTCTGCTCTGGGGCTGGTCCTGGGCTCCACTGGGGTACCCCAGGTCCCCGTGCATGTCCATGCCACCCAAAGCCACCTGCCTGTGTCCACCCCACACTCATGGACACGGGCACCTTAGGCAAGGATGCGGGGCTGAGATGTTGCAGCCTGGGCCTGGAGCTCACCCAGCACCCAGCCCAGGTCAGTCTCCCCAGAAAACCACACAATTTTCCTTTGGGTTAAAAGGCTACTGTCCGGGGTCTCTTACCCAGATGACGATGGCTGGAGCGGCAAGCTCACAAAACATTTCCTGAAAAGTAGATTTGGGGAACAGCAGAGAACAGTGGGTGCCATTGGGTGGGGGGACTCACTGGGGGTCACCAGGAAGGTTGAGTGGGCTGGAGGGCTTCCCGGAGGAGGTGAGGGGGCCAGGGGCCCTCTGCAGGCAGTACTGAGGTGTTCCTGCATCTTGGTGGGCCCTCTTCAGTGTTCCTGCCTTCCTGCTGTAGTCTGGGCTCCTTCCCCAGGGAAAGAGGGATTTTCTGTTCCTACTCCAGCTGCACTGGGGTTTTATCAGGCCCTAGGGTGATGGGCTTTCTGCCGCCCCCTCCCCCAGCCTGCACCAGAACTCTCGCCCAGCCCCCTCTTCTCCCCAGCTACCCCGAGGTCCCCACAGAAGCAGCTTCAGTGGGTGTGGGTCCTATCTCGAACCTTTATAACTGTCAGCGTTCTGGGTTCTCTCCCTGGGTTCTGGGCCCACATACAGAATCATGTCTGCGTTGTGTCTGAATTCTCCTTCCCAGTGTCCACAGTATCAGGCTGTGTCCTGTCTGTCCCCGGAAGTACCTTTATTTCCTTAGGTGTTTGGTCATTGGTTGCCCTGGGACCTCAGGTCTCTGCTGAGCCCATGAAAACTCGCAAACTTGCAGGTCACTCAGTGCTTTGTTGTGAGACAGGGTGACTGCCTTTGGCTTCTGTATTCCAACCGGAAGCTGCAAATGACATCCCCTCAAGGGGTTTTAAATCACACTCCTTTTAAAATTAAAAGCCAACAGTCATCTGGCCAGTGGGGCCTCCGAGGAGGGTCGAGGGAGTGTTGTTCCAGGTCCTCTGTGGGCTCAGTGCTGGCCCCCAGGTCCTCCGTGGCTTCGAGATGACCGGGGGTGTGGCCAGCTTTCTGACTTGGAGTGGGGCCTCTGCACAGGCCTCTCACTGGCCCTCCTGCGTCCCTTCAGGGAGGAGAGTCTGTCGTGGTGTGTGTGACAGCTCATTATGGAGCCTTGCTGGTCTGCATGCACCTTAGATGCCCCTTGTGGGGGTGTTGCTCTGGGGACGCTGGAGAGGGTGCCCAGATGGGCCCTGCAGTGAGGGCATTGTCGGCTGCGTTCCCAGGGCCTGGCCAGCCCCAGCGCCTGTGAATTGAACTCACGAATGTGTTAGCAGCAGGTCTCTCAGTGGAGATGTTCCAGGGGTTTTGTTTTACTTTCCAGGGGTTCCAGTTTCATACCGAAATGTGTTAATTTTACAAATAGGAAAAACTCAAATGTGTAAAACAGTCAAGAAAAATCCCAGCAGCGCTGCTGCCATCTTGATGTGGGGGCTCCAGGCTCCCTGTCCTAGAGTGCCAGTTGTGCTGGCGTTGCTGGATAGGTAGTTGTTGGAATCGTCACGTAGTTCCTTGTGTATAAGTGTTATAACCCAACATTACATAGTAATGTATATAGCCGAGGATGAGCAGATGTCGCCCCTGCATGTGCCAACTTCAGGACAGTCCCCAGGGGGCGGGGTGGGCATCCACCAAGCAGCGAAGGAAGCCTGCTGTGGGCATGTTGAAGGAGCAGAAGGAATTCTGTCTCATCAGGAAAACTATGTGACTCTGAGAACCGAGAAAGTAGAAGTTACTGTGCCCTGACTGCCCAGCCAGAAGGGCTATCTATGTTCACGAAGCCGAGAGTTCCTGGGGGAGTTACCAAGGAAGCCCTTCAGATGCAGAGCTCATGCTGTGGGCACATGGTAGTCCGTCACGACCCTCTGCCTGGCTTGCTGCTGTGGGGGCCACGTGGCCCTGTCCTGGTGCCCGAGGCTCCCCTCACCAGGGGCTCTGACCCTGCGCCTGGTGTCGAGGTCCATTTACTGCGGTGACCTGGAGCGTTGTCTTGGTGTGCAGGATGCCTGTGCTTTTCCAGGAGGGCCATGATGTGATAAAGGTGAGAGAGTCACACAAAATGACAGTGTGCCGTCACCTGGGCACCAGACTTGCCTCTGTGAAGCACCTGTTTTATAGCTGGAGCTCCAGGACTGTTTGGGCCATTCAGGCCAGGTGTGGGCACCCTCCCCCCAGATGGGGCTGTCAGTTCACCCCCCTCCCACTGACACACCCACAAAGACCAGACCTCCTGGCCAGGAGATCAAGAAGGGACCAGTCCCTTCCTCTCTGGAGCAGTATGCTGTGCCCAGCCAGGCCAGGGTGGGCAGTCTTGGAAAGGATCTGCTGTTCGCAGCAGTTCAGACGACTGTTCAGGTGTCCACCAGAATGCCTAGTTTTAACCGAAAGCATCTCACCGCCGACCCCACATCCCCGGCTGCAGGGCCCCCACCGCTGAGCCTGTGAGGCTGACTGCATGCTCTGCTGCATGCTCTGCCAGGCTGCAGAGCTCGGAGACACCGTGGGAGCTTTGTGACTGTCACCACGGAGGGAAATAACAAACCTGTTTCTCCATCACCTCTCCTATCAAGGATTCTGCAGTTGTACATTTTAGAGGAAATTCTAAACACTTTCCTGAATTCATTTCCACTATGCAGTTAACAAAGAGTCAAACTATAAAAATTGGATCTTAATCTGTGCTTCCTGACTCAGAAGTGAAGGAATTAATTTCATTACAGCTTCTATAAAGTCACCTTTGGGAGGGACAGGAACCGGAAAGTTTTAGCCTCATAACAATGGCCTGAAAATTTCCAGTAATGTTTACTTTAGTGGTGACTTTCATGAATTTTTAAAAGACAGTGGGATTATTTTATTTTATTTATTTGGTTTTGCATAGAGCAAAGAGCTGGGGCTTTTGAGTTATAAAACCTCTGCTTGTACCCAAGAGCGGAGTTTTCCACTCATGAATATGACCATTCACACAAGGGATGTTGTGGGGGAAGGTGGGCAGAGGAGAAGCATGAAGGACCTCCAAGGTGGGGCTGGAGCAGAGCTGAGCTCCTTCCAGGACTTCTCACCCCAGCACGTGCGGGTCCCAGATGCCCCTCACTTAGCCTGAACGGTCAGTCGGGCCTGAGCGCTCACTCATCTCGGAGACTCGTTGGGTCTAAGTCATAGCACCTGGTGCGGAGGAGCGGCACGCACAGAGGACAGAGGACCGATGTCCATGCAGGCCTTGCACATGGACAGTGTCCCCCAGTGAGTCACACAGATGGGAGCGTTGATGGAGGTGACAGATGTGTGCTCCTGACACCCTGGAGAGAAGTGCCAGGAGAGGGCACCAATCTCAGTAGATACAACCGAGACAGGAAAGATCACAAAACCTGGAGATTCGTCGCATGGCACCCCCACCCCATTCTTCACGTATCCTGTGGCTAGAACCGGGCCTCCTGTCCCTTTGAGTCTTCATGCTCAGCCTCTGGCACCCAGTTCCGCATATCCCCGTCCCGGAGCTCTGCATCATTGGTCCTGGTCCCCACGGCACCTGGGCTGAATGGTCACTCCCCACCAGGGACAGGCAGGTACAGAAGTCCTTGAAATGCAGGCGTGTGTCCTGGGACCTCCACACAGGTGCCATGTTCATTGGGTATCAGAAGTGAAGGGCTCCTTGAGACTGTTAATGATCTTCTAACCCAGGACTGAAGAGTATACAATTATTAAGCTAAATTCTACCAGTTTGCAGCCTTCACTGAAGAGTCATCCTCCCCTCGTGAGCCTTGTTATGGACTGAATATTTGTGTCCTCACAAACGGACAGACTGAAGCCCTGACCCCCTGGATGGCTGTCTTTGGAGATGGGGTCTCTAAGGAGGCAGTTAGGGTTCGATGAAGTCACAAGGGTGGGGTCCTGATCTGATAGGACTAGTGTCCTTACAAAAAGAGATGCCAGAGAGAGATGCTCCCTCCATCTCTGTCTCCCGTGGGGCTGAGGAAAGGCCATGTGAGGACACAGCTAGAAGGCAGCATCTGCCGGTCAGGGGAGAGCGGTCCCTGGAAACCGAGTCTGTCGGCACCCTGGTCACGGACATCCAGCCTCCAAACCATGTTTAAGCCGCCCCTGAGTGGCATCTTGTTAGCACAGCCAGAGCAGATGGAGACGGCCAGTGGTGCGGCTGGGGGTGTGGGACAGCCTTTTCTCCTTTGAACATTCGGTGAGTCCATGCCCACGGGACAGACATGGGTTGCTCCTGCTGGAGCCCCTCCAGAAGACAGCTCACCCCGAGGTGTTTCCAGCAAAGGACACACTGGCTTCGAACCATCCAGGTTCGAGAGCCCATCCTGCACCCAAGTCATGGTGACCATCATGTGGCCACCGCCTCTCTGACCCCAGGGCCCTGGGAGGTCCCCACACAGTTGTGCAGAAAGATCCCTCTTGATTATGTTGTGCATCAGTTTTATTTTTCCTACCATCTCTTAATTACTTCCAGAAGATAAACCTGACCAAGAGGAGGAGCAGGCCCCTAGCTCATTCCTTCATTCACCACCCCAGGACACAGGAAGGAGCCAGAGCACAGACCAACAGCTTTGACTTTCTCTTGCTGCCCCAGCAAACCCAGCAAAGCTTTGAAACCTGGCTCCCCCTCTGTGCCTGGAAGAACAGGGACAGCCCCAGGACTTCTCTGGTCCCTTTTGGTTAACTTGGGGTCTTCCAATCACTGCCCCCCAAGCAGGCTGAGCAGCAGGAGGAGAGAGGGGAGAATTGGGAGGGGTCCCATGCAACTGGCACCGCGATGACCTGGCACATGCTGCTTGGCCAGGGCCTGGGAGCTCTTGGGTGCTTTCACGGTTTCTCGAGGGACCATCTGCCAGGGGTCTGTCTGCTGCTGTTGGCCAGCTCAGACCATCCATTCTCTCCAGCTGGTCCCTTGCACTTCCTTCTTTAGCCCCAGGTGACAGATAGGGCCTCCAGCATCTTCTCAAGCCTGCAGGTACTTCCTGGGAGGATTTGAGATATCGCAGGCCAATGTTTTGGGTGTGTGGCCCCACCTGTTCTTCAGAAAATGTGCACCTTTGACCCACCCAGTTGGCACGTGGTACTTCCCACACTCAGTCCTATTGCCTGCCAGGAGCTCCAGGCACAGCCTTTGCCCTTGGATTTCCTGAGTTAGAGAGACACCAGCCTTTAGTGCTCCCACTGGCCTCAGGAGGCAGATGGTAGGCCCTCACGGGGTCCTCATGAAGCCCCTCTCACTGGGCACAAGGTGAGGAGAGAAGGGCCCCGCCCCTCTCCTGGTGCAGGCAGGGTCATGGGACTCACAGCACAGCCCCTGCAAGGACACCCTTCTCCCAGCCTGAGTGCACCTCATCCCTGATGCTGGCTTTGCAGCCCTGCCTCGGTCACCTGGAATCTGCCCGTGGGACTTGGTGTAGTTGGCATCGGTTGCCTTGGGGCCTCAGCCAAAATTCAGAGTAAAAGGGTTCCACATTAACAACCTGTTATAACGCAAGTAACCAGACGAGCCGCCCCGGCATTCATTGTCTGGTGGGGAAATGTGCTCCAAACACACAGTCTCTCCCGGCAGCAAACTGGACTAGTAACCAGTCCGTCCTCCTGCTGATAGCCACCACAAATACAAGATAAAAATATCTGAAGCCTTTTAAAATATGTTGATGAGCCAGCAGAAAATTAAGGAATACTTAAGGAAAAATTAAGGAGACCAAATCGAAGTGAAGCCAAAAACCCAAGGAGAACTCTATTAAAGGAAATTTGGAAGAAAGGGAATTCCAGGTGGCGGACCTGAGACACAAGGAGGAGGAAGACGGTGGTGGTGGCTGGGGGTGCGTCAGGCCCGACTGTGTAAAGCAATGGCACTGATGCACGGTAAGAACAAAGAGAAATACATTCCAGCCACAAGAGCTTGTAAATTTGGAGCAGGAGACTTGTGTTAAATAGTTCAATGGTTCTTGTATTAATTACCTCTGGAGGTTGACAGACTAATTTACAATAAAATTTCCAGGATAATCATCAAGACAAGAGAAAGGGGATTTAACTTTCAAAGTAGTAGAGAGAAAAAAGTGGAATAAGGAAGGTAATCAACCAAAAGAAAAAAGACAAGAAAGGAGAAGAGAGAAATGTGAAAAGGGTAGAACAAATAGAAAGCACTAAACTCTAAAAAAGTTAATACGTACAGAAAATGTAGAAGGACCAAGCATGCCAGCTAGCGGCCCGGGGCTCTGAGAGGAGACAGATGCCTGCAGAGGGCACGGGATGGGGCAGTGAGAGGCTGGAGAGATGCTACCTGGGAGAAATCCGATGAAACCAGATTAATGTCAAAAAATTATTTTTGGGGTAACAAACATTGCTGGAAATCATAAGACAGTGTCCTCATATAATGATTAGAACTTTCATTTCATCAAGCAGATAAAATAATTTTAAATTTGTATGCTTCCAATAATGTAACTTCAAAAATAAAACAAAAATGGACTGAACTATAAGGAAAAATAATACATGAACTCATCATCAGAGAGAAAGATGTTAAGTAATTCTCTCAGTTTTTAATATAGCAAATAAGTAAAAATCAGTAAAGATTACAGCCTATTTGAACAATACAAAAAAGGCTTACTCTAATGGACATACATAAAACACTTTAGTCTAAAACTACAGAATTCATGTATTTTCAAGCCCACATAAAACTTGCAAATAGATTGAAAACAGATTGGTCAATAAAACAAGTCTCAATAAATTTTGAAAGACAAAATCATGGAGAATGCATGGTGAGAACTTAGCAATTAAGCTAGAAATCAAAAACAAAAAGATGACTTGAAAACCCTCATATTGGGAAATAAACACTCTTGAAAATAACTTGTAGTTCAAAGAAGAAAATGTGGTGGAATTTAGAATATATTTACAAATTAAAATGTGTGGGAGGCACCCAATGCAATACTTACAAATAAATAACCTTAAGTGTTTATATAAAAGAAGAAAGGCTGAAAATTAATGGTCTAAGCCAGGGGTATCCAACATTTTGGCATCTGTGGGCCACACTGGAAGAAGAATTGTCTTGGGCCACACATTAAATACACTGACATGTAATCACAAAAAAACTCATAATGTTTTAAGTAAATTCATGATTTTGTGTTGGGCCACATTCATAGCCATCCTGGGCTGCATGCAGCCCATGAGCTGTGGGTTGGACACCCCTGGTTAAGCATTCAGCTTAATAGTTTTGATAAAGAAAAGCAAAATAAATAAAAAGAGAGTCAAAGAAAGCAAATAGTAAAGGAAAATATTGGTGAAATAGAAAAGAAACAAACAATGGACTTCATTTAAAATTATAAAATTTGCAAAGATCTGGTAAAACTGATGAAAGAGAAAAGAAAAACAGTGTCCGGAATGTCAAAGACACACAGTGATAGTTGATGTAGATATTTCAAAGATAATTTGAGACTACTGTGAACAAATGTGTGCCACTACATTGGAAAACCCATATGAGTAAATTCCTAGAAATTCAGCTTATTAAAATTGACTCAAGAGGAAATAGAAAACCTGGATAGTCATATAACAATTAAAGAAGCAGGATCAGTTACAGATCTTTCCCCAGACAAAATCTAGGCCCAGATAGGTTTAAAGCAATTGCTATCAAATACTAAAGGAACCATAATTTCACTTTCTACTGAATCCTGTGGTGTTTGTTGAGTTAGAATTGGAGGTATTGGTGTGAAATCATAAATTTTGATATATATAAATATAGACACAAATATATGAGGTCTGTTGGGAAAAGTCCAGCCATTGTTAATACAACAAGAACAGTTTGTGTGGCGTTGATGTAACCTGGCAGCCAAGCAGAGTGGCCTGGAATGCACATGCGTGAACAATGACAGCTTCAATGTACTAGTCATTGGGGGCGGTAGACGCTGTTGAGTGATCATGTGTACTGTGTGGCCATCGCATTCAAAATGAGCCAGTATAGCAAAAAATCTGCATCAGATTTTGCGTTAAGCTTGAACATTCCTCCGTGGAAACTATTCAGATGATTCAGAAGACTTTCAGGGACGATGTAATGAGTGCAGCACAAATAAACACTTCAAAGACAGTCAACAATCTGTTGAAAGTGATCCATGTTCTGGAAAGCCTACAACAAGCAGAACACCTGAGAAAGCTGAACGTGTACAGGCTGCAGTCAACAAAGATCGGTGACTGACAGTGCGAGAACTAGAAGCTGATCTGGGGATTCCAAAAACTACTGTGTCTGAGACTTTGATGCAGGATCTTGGCATGAAACATGTTGTGGCAAAATTTGTTCTGCGGCTTCTGCTACCAGAGCAGAAGGAACATTGTGCTGCAGTTGCCAATGACTTGATTCAAACAGCTACAGTGAACCAGACTTCCTCAAGGAGGTCATAGCTGGAGGTGAACGGTGGGTCTACAGCTATGACCCGGAAACAAAGGCTCAGTCATATCTTGTATCTTCTTCAGTAAATACCTCTATTTTTCACATTACGTGGCTGGATACTTGATGGAAAGGCCACATATATGCATAAGTGTGTGTGTTCTAGCTCTGCCCACTGATGGGGTCTGGGAGCTGTTACACCACAGTGTCAGTGAGCGCAACTCACAGTCAGATCTTGGAGTCTAGACACCATTAAAAGGAACGAGGCTTTTTTTTTTTTTTTCCAGCCTCCTTCCGGAGTCAGAACAGGGAAAATACAAGAGAAGTTTAGATCCTTCGGGCCAGAAAACATGGCTGTGCTCAGACAGTGAGGAGGACATCACGGACACAGAGCCATCCGAAGGGGCTGCACTGGCCATGCCTGGGACGGCTTCAATACTAACGTGAGTAAGGACAGTGGTAGATTATAACCCAGTGAGTAAAACAGGATTTCATAAGCCCACACTGATATGAATAAATGAATAATAAGGGAAAGCTCCTCCTTACAGTAAGCTGGCAACTAATAGACAGGAGACAGAATTCTAGATAGATGGCCGTAAGTAGAAGAGATGAATTATAAACTCACTAGTTGGTAAACAGACAAGAAACATCAAAGATGCCAAAATTAGTGTAATAAAGTGAGGTGAGAAGTGGGCTTTTTGTAGTCTTGAATTATCTCCCAAGAAAATACAAATGAATTACAAAGGGAAAAAACTTAAGAGTGAGGAAACCCAGCAAACACTCTCCTAAGTAAACAAATTTGACCTCACCAATAATGAGGTCAATAATGACCTCACCAATAAGCTGACATTATGCATGAGAAGAACACATGGTCACTTCTGTCATATTCTGGCTGAAGATGAATAACCTTGGTCTAATCATGAAGAAACACCAGACAAACCCAAATGGAGGAGCAGCCTGCAAAACAACTTGTTATAATGATTAAAGTCAAGATCATGAAAGTCAAGGATGGACCAAAGAACACACTTGATGGGTGGGAACAGAGTGGTGGGACAGCGGGACAAGAACCCAGGTTAAAAGGGTGTTTGTGGGGCAGTAGGCAGTAGAGTGGAGTCTCTCGGCAAAGGATATTTGGGGCGCTTTGCACTACTCTTATAACTTGCCTGTAAGTCCAACATTGTCTCTATAAACATACAAACAGAGGAAGGAACAAAGAAAACTGCACAACCAAAACTTTGCTCTGAGCGTATGAAAGGTGGGACTCCTGGAGGGATGGTGGGGAGACTGAGTCCCTCGGGAAGGGAGGGCAGGATGGTGAGGGCAGGTGTGCAGGGCAACCCTGGATGGAGCCGCTGTGTTTGGGGAGCATGACGTGCTCAGCAGGGTTTGTGAGGCGAGTCACATTTGGACCTTTTAGGAGTGCTTGGCATTTTCCGGCTCCCAGTCCTTTTGTCAAGAGACATGTGAGAAGAGCCAGCGCTTTCCTCACAGCCACCATCGCCACCAACCGTTTCACAAATGCGGTCTGAGCAGAGGTGGGTGGCCAGGCAGGAGCAGGGGAGTGGGTGGCTGTGGCCGTGAGGACTGGGGTCAAGCCCCAGCAGGATGGGGTGCAAAGGAGCCAAGATGGGCCCCCGCCTCAGATGGGGGCGCTCTCCTGACCAAGCAGCAGCCTGCAGTTTCCTTCCAGCCACGTCCCCACCAGTCCTCAGGCCCTCCAGGTCTTTTCATCAGTTAGGTCTGCATCTGTTGACGGTGAATTATGCGTGACAGATAGGAACCGACCTGTGATTGATTTGTGAGGAAATTGAGGGTGATGATGAGTGACAGGCCCACTTCAAGCTGGAGTCATTTGCAAATCTGGGTAACTGGTGGCTGGGCCTCCAGTTTTTACCATACAGACTTACTGTAAATTCGTGACTCGTGCAGGAATCAGATGCTGTCTGACAGGTGAGCTGCCCACAGGGGCACAGCTCTGGGACTGCTGTCAGCTGGGACTGCCACTGAGAGCTCTCTGTGGGTCTGTCCCTCTGAGGCTCTGTCCTGCCTGAACTCCGGCCAGGGTTCTCTGACTGTCACCATGTGAGGTACTGGGTCATGCATCGTGACTTGTGCGCCTCGTCAGCTGCACACCATGCAATTACTAATTGAGTAGATACTGGAATGTTTAAAAGCTCCAGGACACCATTTTTTTTTTTTTTGGTTTTGTTTTATTTTGCAAACTTTTCTTGAACCCTTGACACTGGTGCACTTTCCATCTGGTGTGTTGAAACTTAACAAAAGCACCCAAAGAGTTGGCTTCTTCCAGGTGCCTTACACCATGAACAGAATATGGATCCACAATGAGTATAAATGACATTCCTTTTATCTTTTTCTTTCCAAAGAGCTGTTCTTGGTGGCACTTTGCCCTGTGGCATGGGGATTATAGCCAAGAAGGGTACATTTTGACTGCAGAATCTGTGACCAAGTCTCCACAGAGCCCCCTGTGGGCTCCACGGAGGAGTGACCTCAAAAGTGGTTAGAAATGTGTCCTCTTGACCAGAGAAGAGCAGACTCACTGGCTGCTGCCTCCGCGTCTTCACTGGCTCTAAAGAAAAGCGTTTTTGGTAGTTGTTTGAGCCAGGCTGCCGTGTGAAACGCCTAAAGCTTGCCTGGTGCATTTTAGAAAATACGGAAATTCTCTCTATAGAAAATGAGCAACTTGATGCATATACATTATGGAGCATGCTCTCATTCTCTAACTATGTGAAACGCACATGTTTATTTATAGTCCTGATGAGTTTTCTTGTCTAAGGGAACTTAGGACTTTGAACAGCAGTTTTAATCCCTTCTCCCCACAAGCTGTACTACTAAGGAAGGTGGACAAGCATTTGGAAGGACATATACCCACGCCAGATCCCACATTGTCACGCTCTGGTAAAGCACGTCCACGCCATGTGTGGAAAGCATCCTCACAAAGGAATCTTTTTCTCCCCCTCATTGTCTTAACCCGAAACAGGACATTCACACACTCAGAGTGTCCACACAGGCCCTGCTGGTGACGCCCACTCCTGCAGTCTCTCCCTGCCTGGTTTTTTACCTGTTGGGCCCACCTGGATGGCTGGCATGCAGCTAGCCCTCACAGAAGAGCAGTGCCTGGGGAGGGCAGGGCTGCTGGGGCAGGGGGGGCAGTGGGGATGTGGCCAGGAAGGGGGATGCCTGCAGGCTTTCCCCTCCCCTGCCCCGCCCCTGCACCTTCCCAGGGGGTTCTCCTCCAGGGCAGGTTGCAAACCTGGGGCAGGTTGTTGAGCCTGCAGGTGAAGTGCACTGTGGGCAATGCCCTTTGATCAAGGCAGGTGAGGTCCCCACAGATCCACATAGGGAGCTCTTGGGTAAGAGGGCTGAGAGCCAGGGAGAGACCCGTCCTTGGCAGGATGGAGCTGGCATGCCCTCATGTCCTCACTCTGCTGGAAACAGAAAGATACACCTGTTATGCTCAGGAGCTCCCACGGGCCTCCAGCTGGCAGCCTGGACAGAGCTCTGCTCCCTCTCACCTGGTGCCACGCATGTTCTGGGAAGGCTAGGGGCTCTTCGGGACGCTCATCACCCTGGCCCCTCCCCAGATACTTGCTCTGGCTGGCGTCCCACGTGTGCTGGACTCGCCTGCCCGGCAGAGCTAAAGTGTGTGTATTCCTCGCCTGTTTATGGACGTGTGCACAGTCCTTCCAGGGCCGCCGGGCACCCTCTGTCTCCTTTCATACCATTTGAGTTTACTCAAGGCTGCCTTTGTATGTTTCCTGTTACCCATCTGGGAGCTCTCGACTTATTTGCGGGGCCTCCACCTTCCTGGGGTGGTTAGGTGAGAGGTGTGCTTGTCTGAGTCTCCCACACAGGAACCTTTGGGCGATATCCAGTGCTCCCACTCGCCCTCCGTGTGCAGAGCTGGGCTGGTGTTGGACAGTAAGCACTGTTACCTGCCAGCCGCTGAGGATGACATGAAGGGTTAATTGTCTGCACCCCAGGTACAGGCAACACATCTGTGCAGGAGGTAACTGTGGCCAGAAGCTTCCTCTGCAAATACAGTTGTAGCCTTCAAGAAACACTAAGCGCTGGCCAGGTGGCTCAGTTGGTGTGTAGACACAGTAGGGATGGGGAGCAGAGGTCTGGGGTGGAGCAGCCCCTCTCGCCTCTTGCCCTTCCCCAGAGTACCCGCTCTCCCCCTCCCCTGGAGCACCCGCCCGTCTGCCCTCCCTGCCAGGCCCTGGTCATTTCCGCCCCTTGGTCTGGCTGCGCTGCACTGCACAGGACTCACAAACATGCCCGTCAGGCATGGAGCGAGCGAGCGGGTGCTGTGAGAGGTGAGCTGGGGCTTTCAGGTCGCTTGTCAACTCCTGGACTCATGTTGCCTCTGGGCCCCTGGAGAGGTGTCACCATAGTCACCAAGAGGGGCAGCACACGACCATTGCACTGCCCCTGTCCTGGGGTCCAGTTTCTTAGCTGTACAAAGGGGACAGGCCACCTGCAGTGCACCTGGCAAGTGGCCCTTGTACACGGGCTGCCAGGGACTCTGCCCTACTAGACGTGTGGCCACGTGGTCACAATCTGTAGACTTTGGTAACTACCCATCTTGGTCGACCCGGCTGCTGTAACAAAATGCCACAGACAGGGTGCCTTATAGGCAGACACTTATGCCTCACATTCTGGAGGCTGGATGTGCGAGCCCAGGGTGCCCACACGGTCAGGTTCTGGTGAGAACCTCTTCCAGCAGCAGACACTGCCTTCTCTCTGTCCTCACACGGCCAGAGGGGTGGGGTAAGGGAACTAATCACATTCACGAGGCTCTGCCCCCATGACTCAATCATCCCCCAAAGTCCTGCCTCCACATACAACTTGGGGGTTAGGTTTCAACACATGAATTGGGGGCGCGCATTCAGTCCATAGCATCGCCTCACACGCTGTGGAAGCAGAACAGAAAGGCGTTTATGGCGCTCCCGCTGCCCAGCCTGCAAAAGGCATGTCAGGTGTGTGGCCTTGTTGGACCCCGCCTTACTGGGGACCCCGGGATCTGGCCCTAAGCTGTGCACATCCCTCTGCCGAGTGCGACCCCCAGGGGACCAGGCTGGAAGTTAGCTTCCAATGAGAATGGGACCAAATGGGGCTGTGGTCATGCCAGATGCCAGTAGAGGGACCCCAGGCCATGTAGAGGTGGGCTCTGAGCTGGGAGGACCTGGGGCAGGGGCTGAGCCCTAGGGCCCTGCATGCCGTTGGACCAGGGCTGGAGGAGGGAACACCCAGATGACACTTGCTGTGGGTGCTGCCCTAAGCATAGAGTTCGGGTCACAGGGCAGAGCCCTTGGGACTCGACTTGATGATGAAATAGTGCCAGGTTTAACTGGGCATGTGCTCCGTTCAAAGCAGGGGCCGGCCTGTGGCCACAGGCCTGTGCACTCTAGGAACTGCAGCTGGTCAGAATCGGGCTTCCAGTCCACCTCCTGTGGGAGCCCTGGCTCTCTGTCGCCCTGGGTGTCTCTGTACCCCCACCCCTAGACAGCCCCATGAATTCCACAGTCAGTGCACCCCACATCCTGGGACCCTCTGTCCTGGACCCACCTGACCTAAACTCACTCGCCTGTTATGGATTCACTTGTCCCAGACCCACCACGGAGTTGGCTTCACCTGAACTGGGAGCAAAGTGGTTGCCACCTTCTGGGCATCACAGCACTGTCCAGAGGCAGAGATAGGAGTCTCCTGCCTTCCACTAGGAGCACTTGGCACCTGTCACTGGCCAGACTCAGGCATGTGACCCCTAAACAGCCGCTGGTGGGGAACTGGGCCCGCGTGGCATGTGGTTCAGCTCAGGGTTACACCTTGCCCTGAGTTTCCTCTGTGCAAAGGAGATGGAGGTCTCTTAGTAAGCAAGGTAGGGGGTATGGGGTGAGGGCCAGCAGGGTGCAGTCAGCCTCAGTGTGAGCCTCGGGGGGAAGCCCCCACCCCACCCTGCACAGGCACACACCTTGTGTGTGTAGCATTTCCACAGGGATGCCCACTGTCTCCATGATAATCCTTCAGCTTCTTTCTGTTCCAAATGAAACTTTTCAGGGATGCAAGAAATTGATGAAATGAGAGAAAGGCTGGTTCCAGTTAATTCTACAGCCAGTTGGAGGACAGCGTGGATGGGGCAGTGAGAATCTCAAGTGTGGCTGCAGTTCCGGGGTTGTGGTACTCAGTGGGGAGGTCACAGGGGGCCAGACCTCTGTCACAGTTCAAGCAGCCACATGAGCCGGTGACCCCATCTTTTCTGGGAGTGGACAGCCCAGGCCCCTGCTGCCTGGCTCTGAGCTCCGTCTGACAGGAAGCCAAATGCCCCAGGATCCGCCCAGGGTAGGATCTACTTCCATGGGACTGCCCCACCTAGCACTGTCCCCCAGAGGACAGGCATTTGGCACTTGGATGTGGACAGGCCTCTCAGTCACTGGTTGGTCCCAGGTCTCAGGGCACCTCTCATCCCAAGAACATTGCCTCCACCACCTTCTCTGCAGCTGGGCCTTGGGGAGGGGGTGCACTGCGGCTCTCTCCAAACTTGCACCAGCTCCCCGAAAAGACATCCCACACCTGCTCCCTTCCAGCCTTTCCCCTTGACCAATGCATTGCCTTGGGCAGCCAGGCACAGGTGGAAGGGGACCTGGAACTAACCCTGATGGTGGGCTCCCCTCCTCCACAGGAATAGGAGGCTGGGTATGGGGAGGGCAGGACCCCCAGGGTGTGCCCAGCAGTGGGGCTGCGGTCTGTCTACTGGCACCTTTGCCCACCGCCCCACCTCCACTCAGCTCACCCCTCAGGGAGGCTGGTTCCCCTCCCAGGAGGGTCTGAGTCCCAGGGAGAAGAGCGACTCAGGAGGGAGCCCCTGAGATGGAGTATCAGACCCAGGGTGACCAGGCAGTGCTGAGGCCAGGAGCTGCTGGGAGGGGACCTAGGGGTGTCTGCAGTGGGTGTGGGGGCGCTGCTCCCCACGGCCCCCCAGCTGTGTCAGCGCCTTCACTCACTGATAACAGCGATGACCTGACTCAGCACTTGGGCCCCTGCCGTGACCCTCCCCCACTGGAGTTTGTGGCTCTGCTTCAACATCCTGAGAGCCCCTGAACTGGGGGACCTGGGAAGTGAGGGGGCAGGCCATGTCGGCTCAGGGATTTCTGGAAAGCGGGCCACTCACCCCCCCCACCCCCCGGCCCGCCCCACCCCTGCGAACCGCACTCGGTTTCTTTCTGTCTTGCCGCAGGCCTGGGGTTGGGGGTGGGGGTGGCGGTCCTGCTCGCACGCGAGGCTCTGGCCGGGGTCCAGGCGGCTGTCACTGCGCTCTGAGGCCCCATCGCGTGACAGGACCCGAGGAGGCCGCTGGGTGTGGCCCGGAATGTGGCTGCGGAGGAGGGAAGTGGGGGTGCCCGCGGCGCAGGGGGGGACCCCGCGATGCTGAGGGGGCGGTGTCCGGGTACGGATATGTGTGGAGGGGGGAGGAAAG
>PVJI01001963.1:0-87791 GCA_004026765.1 Micronycteris hirsuta | reverse complement strand
TGAGAACACACTGACTAAACCCTCTGTCCGAAGCTCACCTCAGCCTTCTGTAGTGTTCCCAGACCAGGAGGTCCTTCAAGGGAAGGGGCTGCTCCTGGATCTGTCTTCCTCCAGGAAGCAGAGCTGTGGCAGGTTGGCGTACTCAGAGCTCTCAGACTCGGGAACCCCAGTGTGGAGTCAGCAGAGTGCAGTACGAAGCGGGGTTAAGAATAATCACCTTTAATGTCGCAGGGCTCAGCGAGTCTGCCTGGAAAACCAGCGGTCAGCTGGGGGCTCGGTTGCTGTGAGGCTTCCACTTACAGGGGGTGGCTAGCAGCGCACACGGCCTCTGATATTTGTCGGGGACCCCTAGGGACTGCCCCCCCACAGGTGCCACTGCTTTTGTCCCCAGGAATACACTTGTCTTTGGGAAGAAATGGGCCCGTTTCTTGTTCTATTCGGCGCAGTGACTAGCAGTTTAGTGTGAGGTCACCGTGGAAGAGGCGGGTGACGGCACAAAGGCTTCTGAGAGGGAGGGGCAGAGAGGCCAGCAAGGACCAAAGGCCACAACGTGGCCAAGATGTGGCCACTGTCTGTGGGGCTCTCCCAAAGGCCGCCTCCCTGCATTGAGTTCTCTGCCCTGAGGACACCCTACTGGTCAGCACCAGGGAGCTTAAATGAAGGGGCCCAGTGTGGCCTGCGCGGGTGGGGAGACTGCCGGTCCAGGGCTGGGGCCTGGTGCGTGTCCACTCTAAAGGGAGGAGAGTCAGACACAGCGTCTCAAGCTGGAGCACACATTCGGGCCCTGAGCGCACATTCGGGCCCTGCAGTGCTGTGGGGGTGGGGCCTGGAACCCCCGGGAGCAGGGGTTGCCCACCTCTCACTAACAGGAGGGGTGTCTGTGGGGAGCAGGCCCTGTGTCTGAGTGGGGCTCAGTGGGGAGCTGCAGGCAGAGCCTTGTGGTTTCCCTCACAGTCCGTGGATGACAAGCATCACAGACCAGCACATCCTGGAGCAAAAGTTCAGCACAGCCCACTGGTTTTGAAAAAGAAAATGCTGCAGATTTAAGTGCCCGTATTTACATTTTATTCCAAGACCAGAGCAAGTGCTCGGCTCCACCTCCTGGATGGGCCCCTGGCCCTCAGTGCACTGACATCACCTGTAGCCTCAGTTTGCAAATCTCAGAAATGAGGAGAAACTGTGAGGCACTTCCCCTCCCGTCCTCCACAGAGACAAGGCCTGGGCTTCTGACTGGATCCCTCTAGGTGCCAGTCCCCTTTGCCCCCGGGGGTCCTCCCGTAACACCCGGGTGCCAATGAGGATGCTGAACATGGAGTTGAGGGTCCCTAACCAGCACCAGGGAGCTGGGAAATGGACAACGTCTGTCTGTCTGTCTGAGCCCTCCCCTAAAGTGGAGATGAGGCCAGCCTGGGCAGGGTGGGGGGGATGTGTGTGAGAATGTGGGCATGGGGTAGGCATAGGGAGCCACAGAGTCACAGGGAAGGGTGGCAGTGCAAGACGGGGGGCACTTCTGGGGCTGGAACAACCAGTGTAGTAATGGACAACTGTGGGGTGTGGCCCGCTCCACATCGGGGCCCCTGAAGCCAGTAGGGCTCTGAGGAATTTATAGGAGGGGGCAGAGAGCAGTTTCTGGGGAGCAGAGTGGTGTGGGGTCTTCGGGGTCAGGCCCAGATGTGATGTCCTGATCTCCCAAATGGCTGCCCTGGTCAGATGTTCTGGCCCCTCTTGCCCCACCCCCTTCCCAGGGAGGCAGAGCTGCCCCAGTGTGTCCTGGTGACCACAGGTCAGCATAGGACCTCAACATTGTCAGAAGAGGGCGGCAGTGAAGAATGATGGGGTGAACAGAGAAATGTAACTTCACAAAGGCTTGTGACCAGGCCTGGGCCCAGGAAGGTGCTGACGTCCTCTGTTCCTCTCTGACAGCCGTGCAGGAGAAGTGCCCACTGCGACCGGCAGTCAGCGCGCCCTCACCAGGAGACAGCGGTCTGCACGGAGGCTCAGCCGTGCTGGAGGGAAGGTTGCTGCTGGAGGTGAGACCCCTTGACCTTCGACCATGGGCGGGGGCACGGTGTGCAGGCTGCTCCCCCAGGACCCTGAGGTTGTCACTGTTTACAATTAACTAGAGTTAAGGCTCTGAGAAATGTTTGTGGTTGGAGTCCAGGACCTCTTGAGAGAAGCTCAAAATTGGGGTCTCAGGTGCACCGGGTGAGGTGCCTGACGGAGAGAACCAGCCACAGCCATGCTTCAAATCTGAAAACCATATTCAGTCTGCATTCTCTGGTTTTACCTGTCCATGGCAGAGCCTAATAAAATATTAAGCAGGGTATTTTTTCTTTCAAATTAAGGACAGAAAATTATGCATTAAGCTTCTTGGTGTCTGGCAGGCATGGCTGGCTGGTCCATTTATTGGCATTACACGCTGGATGTGGAGGGTCAGGCTGGCGTTTTCATCTGAGGTGGACACCCCACCCCGGCCCTGTTCCATGATTCTGGGGTGTTTCCCTGACCCTGTCACATCGGCCTTTACGTGCAGGATGGGGGAGCTGTGGTCAGTTTCTTAAGGAGAAGGAATGGCGAGGAGTTTCCTGGGTTCTATCAGGTCACTCTCTTGCAGAGTGAGGCTGCCGTTGCCTCCCAGGGGCCAAAGACACTGAGCACCCAGGCCCCGGTTTGTCCTTTCTCAGGAGGGGCTGCACGGGAAGGTGCAGCCGTCTGTCCGTGGGAGGGTGTGGGGACACAGGGAGAGAGGCCCATGGCAGGCAGCGCCATAACCAGCAGCCAGGGTGCTCCTGAAGCCCCAAGGGCTTCCCCGGGAAAAGCAGGGTCCACCTCAGACCCCTATGTCCAGAGCAGCACTGGTTCTTACCACCTCCCAGTCCTATTTGGTGGGCGGTTCTATTCCCCCAGGGGACGCCTCCTTGACTCTCCTCTCCACATTTGGTCCATCTATTAGGCTGATGGGTTGAAGGGCAGAAATGGCGGACTATTGGTGCCATTTAAGCTGGGTCAAATCCCCATTCTCTGAACGGTGGCAGCAGCTTTGCTCCATATGGTTCTGCACCCCAGCCTGCTCTGTGGCCACCAGAATGACAGGCAAACCCTGAAAGGAAACCCCAGTCCTTCACCCCGCACCTGACGCCAGCCCGTGCTACTGGAATTGCCTTCATGGTCCTTGCGTTTCACGGACCAGAGCAGCGCTGGGCTGTCTGAGGTGGAGACCCTAGGTGAGGCCCCGCCCTCAGGCCCCTCGCCCCCTCGCCCCCCTCCTCGGACTCCAGCTCTTTAGCTGGACTCTCTCGATGCTTTTCTGGGCCCTCTGGGCACTGTCTCTGATCAGTCTCATAAGTTCTTAGCTGTTCAGCTGTTCAACCAGCGTGGGCTGTGGTGGGGGTGGCGTGTCCTGTGATCACTGTAGGCCTTGAGGTCAGTCACCATCTGTCATCCCCATGTCCTTGCAGCCCCTCTGGGTGATTAAGGGGAACTCACCTGATTCCTTTTTTATCCGACTCGGCCAAGCCCTTCAGAGATCGGCACCCTCTCCCCTTGTTCACTTTCCACTTTTTATTAGAAATTTCAAATGCTCACGAAGAAGGGAAGGCAGAGTAGGGGTGGTCAGCTTTGGCTAACTTGCTCTTCCTCGTGCCCCCAGTCCTCCTCACCTCTCCCCAGATCCCCACTCTGCTTTATCTTCTCAGACCCTTCCCTCGGCCCGAGAGATTTCTGGGTCCCTGGAAGCCCCCTCTTCGCACTGCGCCTTCTCGTTGTGTGGACACTGTGTCCAGCCCTCCACCTTCCCATCTGCCCAGCCGTGAGCTCCGCTGTTTCTGAGTGTCTGTGTGGGTAGCCAAGTACAGTGGGGCTCAGTAAGGATGATGGTGGATGGACAGACAGATAGTCAACATCTAGAGTGATCTAAGGAGAGTGGGAGAGAGGGAGAGGTTTGCAACATAGGATCTGGGGGTGCTGGTGCCAGATGGAGCTTGGTGGCTCTATGTTCTCACCTGCCAGCTATGTACCCCCCATGACCCGGCCCAGCTTCATGAACCCCTAACCCCCCTATTTGCCACAGTGACCCCATGGTCCCCTATGACCCCTGTGCCCCCCCACCAAGGTCTGTGCCCCGATGAAGGATTTGGGTCTGGCTCTTAGGAAGATCAATGAGCTTATGAATCATTTCCTTTTTTAAAAATAAAGTATGTGAGGAAGTGCTTACATCACTGCTGTGTGGCCTGCTGGGTTGGTGGGTGTTTGGGGGACTCCTGTCTTGGAGTGGGTACAGGTTTCATTTCAGTTTTGTCTGGAGCAGAGCGTGGGGCCGGCGGCAGAGTACGGGTGGACGTGTTGTGCATTCAGTGCAGGAGATGCTTCCACACTTCACTATTTATTGGGTTCTTAGGAAGCAAGTTCTTAGATATTATTTTTCCTTAAAAATTTTTTTGTCAGTGCTAGTAAAATTGGAGCTGGAAATGTGGCAGTTTAAATTTTATTCTTGGCAAACCTAATTGGCATTACTTTTTTATTATTCATGTTCAAAGTTAAGATAATAAAATCTTAATCATGAAATCTTTTAAAAGCGTGTGTTCTGAGGTGTAAGTACAGGAGCTTACGCACAAAGCACCCGATCTCCCGGCTGGAGCTCAGGGGAGAGTGTCACACATGCTCATACGTGTCCTCACCACTAACCCGCTTCCTGCTCCTCTGCTGAGTTTGCCGAGAGCAACACCCGGGAGGCTGTCCTGCACCCCACACCCCGTGGTTCTGCTCTAGGGGCTGAGTCTTCCCCGGGGCCTTCTGGCTCAAGCAGAAGCCCAGGCACTAATGACCAGGCCTGATTCTGGGGTCCTCACAAGCTCCTTCAGGGCAGCACCCAGCCCCATTTTCTGCCACTGGCTTTCTGAGCCTGCGTGCTGGCCAGTGTGTATGGATGTTTTGGGAGCTTCCTTTCAGGGTGGGACTTTTCCAAGGATCAGGTCCCAAGAGCTGAGGGGTTGGGGTCTGCTGCCCATCTGCTCAGGGCACCGCGGGCTGTCCTGGTGCCCACCCCACCCACCAGACCCCAGCCAGCTTGTAATAATGCACCCCCCCCCCTGCATTGTAGAGAACAAAATCCAGCAGTTCTTGAAGCCTCATTCTGCCACCTCTTGTTTATTGTTCTCTGTGACCCACAGGAAGTTTCTGGGAGTTTCCTTTGGTTGCACTCAGGGAGGGTATGTGGTGAGGGTCCTCCTTCACCTGGTAATTCTCAAATTTAGGGGTTACACTCTTTTTTTCTTTTTAAATTAATTTATTGGGGTGACATTGGTTAATAAAATTATATAGGTTTCAGGTATACAATTCTGTAATATATCATTGGTATATTGTATTGTATGAAGTTTAAAAGTATTCCCAAGCAGAGCAAAAGAGGTAGATTAAACAACAATAACAAGAAAACCTCAGCTTTTATTTCCAGTCTTCAATCTCTTTAAGATAAACTAGAAAAAAAGGAGAGGTTTATGGCAGGGCAATATTAATTCACAAACATTTAGAGTCGGCACAGATTTTAGAGTCCCTATGGCCTTATGTCTGTTCTTTTAAGATGAAGAAACCAAGATTTGCAGCTCTTAGGGGCTAGTCCAGGGTCCCCATTGGGTTCAGCACTGGGGTTGGACCCGTGTTTCTTTGTCTGAGTTTAGTGGTTCCTGTGCCCAGTGGCTCCCCTGGGAAGCCAGGGCAGACAGGCAGAGCTGCCACCTAGTGAGCACCGTGACACAGGCCCTCGGTGTGGAGGAGAGCGGGGGGTCGAGGGTGGGAGGTAGGTGGGAGGAGAAACCAGGAGGGCATGAGGTGGAACACAGGGTCCTAGACACACACGCACATGTCAGGTATACAACTAGAGCAACACTGGGAGGTGTGAGCCTGGTTCAGAGTGCCTGGATTTATTTCTACTTGTGAGGTGGCCTGCAAAGCCATTGTGTTTATTGTGGACATTGCTACGTGTTTGCAAGAATGTGAACTTGGGCATGTGTGTGTTGGGGGGTGGCCAGAATGACATTATGACTGCTTGACCCCGGCTAAAGTTCAAGTGCATTGTGGCCGCATGGTACATTTTCTAACATTTGTATTTTTTAATTTTTTATTGAATTTGTTGGAGTTACATGGTTAATAAAAATTATGTCAGTTCCAAATATATAATTTTATAATACACTATATGTATATTTTATTATGTGTTCACTATCCAAAATCTAGTTTCCTTCCATTACCATTTAACCCATTTACCCTCTTGTACCCACCCCACCCCCTTTCCCTGTGGTAATCACTGCACTGCTGTCTGTGTCTGTGAGGTTTTGTTCTTTTGCTTAATCCCTCCACCTGTTTCACCCAGTCCCCCAGCCTTCCTCCTCTCTGACAGCTTTCAGTCTATTCTCTGTATCTTTGAGTTTGTTTCTATTTGGTTTGCTTGTTCATTTTGTTTATTGGATCCCACATATAAGTGAAATCATATGGTATTTATCTTTCTCTGACTGGCTTATTTCACTTAGTATGATACCCTCTAGGTCCATCCATGCTGTCAAGAAAGGTAAGATTTCCTTCTTTTTTATGGCCAAGTAGTATTCTATTGTGTAAATGTACTAGAGCTTTTTTATCCACTCATCTACTGATGGGCACTTGGGCTGCTTCTAAATCTTGGCTGTTGTAAGTAGTGCTGTAGTGAACATAGGGGTGCATACATTCTTTCAAATCAGTGTTTTGGGTTGCTTAGGATATATTTCCAGAAGTAGAATCACTGGGTCATAAATCAGTTCCATTTTTTTAAATATATTTTATTGATTATGCTATTACAGTTGTCCCATTTCCCCCCCTTTATTCCCCTCCACCCCAAACCGCTCCCCATTCCTCACCCTTTAGTTTTGTCCATAGGTCCTACACAGAAGTTCTTTGGCTTCTACATTTCCTATACTATTCTTAACCTTCCCCTGTCTGTTTTCTACCTACCATTTATACTACTTATTCTCTGCCCCTTTCCCCCTCTCTCCCCCTACCATTCCCCTGTTGATATCCCTTCATGTCTTATATAAATCCCTTTAACATTTCATATAATAAAGGCTGGGTGATGATGAACTCCTTGAACTTGACCTTATCTGAGAATTGCTTTATCTGCCCTTCCATTCTAAATGGTAGCTTTGCTGGATAGAGTATTCTTGGATGTAGGTCCTTGCCTTTCATGACTTGGAATACTTCTCTCCAGCCCCTTCTTGCCTTCAAGGTCTCTTTTGAGAAATCAGCTGACAGTCTTATGGAAATTCCTTTGTAGGTAACTGTCTCCTTTTCTCTTGCTTCTTCTAAGATTCTCTCCTTATTTTTAATCTTGGGTAATGTAATGATGATGTGCCTTGGTGTGTTCCTCTTTTGGTCCAACTTCTTTGGGACTCTCTGAGCTTCCTGGACTTCCTGGAAGTCTATTTCCTTTGCCAGATTGGGGAAGTTCTCCTTCATTATTTGTTCAAATATGTTTTCAATCCCTTGGTCTTCCTCTTCTCCTTTTGGCACCCCTATGACTCGGATGTTGGGACTTTTAAAGATGTCCTGGAGGTTCCTAAGCCTCTCCTCATATTTTTGAATTCTTGTTTCTTCATTCTTTTCTGGTTGAATGTTTTTTTCTTCCTTCTGGTCCACACCATTGATTTGAGTCCCAGTTTCTTTCCCATCCCTATTGGTTCCCTGCAGATTTCCCCTCATTTCCTTTAGCGTATCCTTCTTTTGTTCATCTATTTTGTGAACAAATTCAACCAAGTCTGTGAGCATCCTGATTACCAGTGTTTTGAACTGTGCATCTGATAGGTTGGCTATCTCTTCGTCACTTACTTGTATTTTTTCTGGAGCTTTGATCTGTTCTTTCATTTGGGCCATTTTTTTTTCTCGGTACACCTGTTACTTTAAGGGGCAGAGCCTTAGGTGTTCTCCAGGGTGGGGTAACACAAGTGGTTGTGTTGTGACCCTGCCTGTGGGGGCGGGGCCTGAGAGAACAATGGCGCTTGCTCCACCCTCTGTACTTCCCCTGCTACCACAAGCAAGCTGGGTCCTTCTGTGCTGGCTCAGGGGTGGGTGGATGGGCTTGCATAGTTCCAAGCCTGTGGGTCTCTCCAATGAACTCTCCTGTGAGGCTGGGCGTTCCTTCTGCTGCCTTAGCCCCCATAGGGGTTTTCAGTCGGTGGCTTGAGGCTTTATTTCCCCATGATGGTGGGTTGCGTGGTCTGCTCACTCCCTAGCTTTTTCTCCCGGTTTATCTGTGTGTGAATGAGGAACCAACCAGTCCACCAGTCTTTGCCCCAGTGGGTCCGGGTCAGCCAGCCTCCTGCTTCTCCGGGTGCACCGGCCGCAGGTTTTGCCAAGTGCGTGGGTCACGGGCCTCTCCCAGAAGCTGCAGCTTTGCCCCCACCACTCCACAAACTGCAGGCTCCCCATGTGCTCTCCGCCCTGCTTATCGGTCTGGATGAACTTGTCTTCTTTAACTCCTTGGTTGTTGGACTTCCACTCAATTCGATTTTCTGTCAGTTATGGCTATTTTTGTTTTTTAAATTGTTGTTTTTCCTCTTTTGGTTGTGTGAGGAGGCACGGTGTGTCTACCTACGCCTCCATCTTGGGCAGAAATCCTCAGTTTCATTTTTAATGTTTTTTTTTTAAGTTAAGTCCATATTGCTTTCCACAGTAGCTGTACCAATGTGCATTCCCACCAACAGTGTATAAGGGTTCCCTTTTCTCCACATCCTCTCTAGCACTTGTAGTTTGTTGATTTATTGATGATGGCCATTCTGAAAGGTATGAGATGGTATCTCATTGTGGTTTTAATTTGCATTTCTCTGATGATTAGTCACATTAAGCATGTTTTCATATGTCTATTTGCCATCTGTATGTCCTCTTTGGAGAAGTGTCTATTTAGGTCATTTGACCATTTTTTAATTGGATTGTCTGCTTTTCTGGTGTTGAGTTGTATAACTTCTTTATAAATTTTGGATATTATCCCCTTATACATTCTTCCATGACAATCAGTGGATTGTCTTTTCATTTTGTTTTCTTTGCTGTGCAAAAACCATTTAGTTTGATGTAGTCCCATTTGTTTATTTTTTCTTTTGTTTTCCTTGCCTGAGGAGATATATCAGAAAAAGTATTGCTATGAGAAATGTCTGAGATTTTACTTGCTATGTTTTCTTCTAGGATTTTTATGGTTTCGAGTTTTACATTAATTCTTTAATCTATTTTGAGTTTATTCGTGTGTGTGGTGTAAGAAGGTGATCTGGTTTCACTTTTTGCATGTATCTGCCCCATTCTCCCAACACCATTTATTGGAGAGATTGTCTCTATCCCATTGTATGTTCTTGCCTCCTTTATCAAGTATTATTTGACCATAAGTGTGTGGGGTTATTTCTGGGCTCTCTATTTTGTTCCATTGATCTATATATCTGTCTTTATGCCAATACCATGCTCTTTTGATTACTATGGCTTGTAATATAGTTTGATATCAGGTAGTGTGATACCTTCAACCTTGTTCTTCTTTCTCAAGATTGCTGAAGCTATTTAGGGTCTTTTGTGGTTTCATATAATTTTTTAAAATATTTGTTCTACTTCTGTGAAATATACCATTGGTATTTTGATAGGAATTGCATTAAATCTATAGATTGCTTTGGGTAGTATGGACATTTTAATGATGTTAATTCTTCCTATCCATGAACACAGTATAT
Source organism: Micronycteris hirsuta (assembly GCA_004026765.1). Taxonomy (NCBI): domain Eukaryota; kingdom Metazoa; phylum Chordata; class Mammalia; order Chiroptera; family Phyllostomidae; genus Micronycteris; species Micronycteris hirsuta. The sequence continues at coordinate 78,075 of PVJI01001963.1, read as the reverse complement.
GTTTCCACTTATTTGTATCTTCCTCAATTTCTTTCTTCAGTATCTTTTAATTTGTTGAGTATAGGTATTTTACCTTCTTGATTAAATTTTTTAGATAGCTTATTTTGCAGGTATAATTGTAAATGGGATTGTTTTCTTAGTTTCTCTGATAGTTTATTATTGGTGTATAAAAATGCCATTGATTTCTAGATGCTAATTTTGTATCCTGCTACTTTACTGAATTCATTTATCAGTTGTAGTAGGTTTTTGTGTGTGTGGAGTCTTCAGGGTTTCCTATGTACAGTATCATGTCACCTGCAAATAAGGACAGTTTTACTTCTTCCTTTCCAATTTAGATGGCTTTTATTTCTTCTTCTTGTCTTATTGCTGTGGCTAGAACTTCCAGTACTATTTTGAATTAAAGTGGTAAAAGTGGACATCTGTATCTTGTTCCTGATCTTAAGAGAAACTCTTTTAGTTTTTGTCCATTGAGTATGATGTTGGCTGTGGATTTGTCATATATGGACTTTATTATATTCAGGTATGTCCCCTCTATTCCCACTTTGCTGAGAGTTTTTATCATAAACGGGTGCTGGATATTATCAAATGCTTTTTCTGTACCTATTGATATGATCATGTGAATTTTATACTTTATTTTTTTTATGTGGTCATCGCATTGTGGTTATAGATTTTTGGATATTGTACCAAACTTGCAACTGTGGTATAATTCCCACTTGATCACAGTGTATGATCTTTTTAATGTATTGGTGGATCCAAATTACTAATATTTTGTTGAAGATATTATCATCTGTGTTCATCAGGGCTGTTGGCCTATAATTTCTTTTCTTTGTAGTGGTTTGAGAATTAGGATAATACTGGCCTCATAAAATGAGCTTGGGAGTCTTCCCTCCTCTTGAATTTTTTAGTATAGTTTGAGAAGGATAGGTGTTAGTTCTTTTTTGAACGTTTGATAAAATTCACCCATGAAACCATCTGGTCCAGGACTTTTGTTTACTGGGAGTTTTTTGACTCCTGCTCCAATTTCATTAGTTGTAATCTGTCTATTCAGATTTTCTGATTTTTCCTGATTCAATTTGGGAAGATTGTATGTTTCTAGGAATTCATTCATTTTGTCCAGGCTGTCCAATTTGTTGGCATATAGTTGTTCATAATCATTTTCTAACATTTTAATATTTATGCACACTAAAATTTATTCTTTTTGGCAGTGTGGTGGGACCACCACCATAATCAAGATACACAACAATTTCCTCACTGCTAAATCTCCCTTGTGCAGTCAGACCCCCTGTCTCACCCCCTCCACTGCTATGTGCCCTGTCCCTTTGGTCTTCTCTAGCAGTCTTTCTGAGAATGCCCCTTAATCAACACAACAGCATGCAGCCTTGGGGTTGGGCTGCTTTCTCTCAGTGGGATGCAGCTGTGACCTTCCATGGATGCAGCTGTGACACTCTGTTGCTGTGTGCCTCCCAGGTCCTGTCTGGCATCTGTGGCACAGGTATATTTCAGTGTACCAGCCCATCTCACCGTGGGCGGACATTGGGTTGCTTCCAGGATTTGGTGTTTCAGAATAAAGCTGCAATAAATGTTCACACACAAGTTCTTCTCTGAACATAGTTTTTTTGTTTTGTTTGGGTAGCACCTATGCATGTAATTGCCAGATCATAAAGTAAGTGAGTTTTTAACTTTATGAGGAACTGCCACACTGTTTTCCAAAGTGGCTGTGGCATGTTGCATCCTGCCTGGAAGTGATGGGCATTCCAGTTGCTCCAAGTCAGCACGCTTGTCTGTTCTCAACAACATCTTAATAGGTATATGCTGGAACCTCACTGAGGGCTTAATGTACATTTCCTTTAGGATTAATGATGCTAGGCTACTCATAAGGATTAGGATACTTGTGTGTTTGCCTTCCATACATCCTCTTTGTAAACTGTTTGCCTGTTTTAAAATATCAGATTGTTTGCTTTCTTACTATTGAAGTTAAGAGATTTCTTTATATATTCTGGACACATATCTTTTGTCATATGTATGATTTGTAAGTATTTTCTCCCAGTCTGTGGCTTGTATTTTCATTCTCTTGGCAAGGTCTTGCAGAAGGCAGAATTATTTGATTTTGATGAAGTGCAATTTGTCAATTTCTTTTTTAATAGAGGATGATATTGGTGTCACATTAAAAAACTGTGTACCTAACCTAATGTTATAAAGATTTTTAAAAAATATTTCCTTCCAAACTTTTATAGTTATACATTTTATATTCATGTCTATGGTTCATTTTTAGTTAACTTTGGTAAAAGGTGTGAGGTAGCAGTCAAGATCTATTGTTTTTGCATAGGAATGTCCCGTCACTTCAGAATAATTTACTTGACAGACTCTCCTCTCAAAGAGGTGAATTGCCTTCACAGCTTTGTGAAATTCATTTGGCCATATTTTTGTGAGTCTATTTGGTACTCTCTATTATTTTCCATTTATTGTGAGTTGGATCTTTCACAAGTAATTACTGTACTGTATTAATTACTGTTGCATTATAAGTCCTGAAATTGGTGTGAATCTTCCTTTTTTTGTTGTTCTTTTTAAAAATTGTTTTGGTTATTCTAGTTTCTCTTTCCTTCCTTATAAATTTTAGAATTGGCTTGTTGATATCTGCAAAACATCTTGCTGCAATTGTGACTGGGGCTGTGTTAAACCTGTAGGTAAGTTTGGGGAGAACCGATGCCCCAAAAGTACTGACTCTGCCAGTGCCTGAACACAGTATATCCCATTTAGACCTTTGGCTTATACTGTCTTCAGTGTTCTGTAGTTTTCGGTGTACAGATCCTGTGTACAGTGCTGGACTTATACGTGTGTATTTTATATTTTGATTTCTGTCACAAGTGGAACTGTTATTTCATTCCAATTTTTGCTACTCACATATAGAAAGACAATTTATTTTTCTAGGTTGACTTTATATCTGTGAGCTTGCTGAATTCATTAGTTTTCTTAAAGATTTTTTTTTGCAAAGTCTGTGGGAATTTTTACATAGATCATCATATTGTCTGAGAATAGAGACAGTTTTGTATCTACTTTTTCAATTGACATGGTTTATTTTCTTACCTTATTGCAAATCTAGGAATTCCAGTACAATATAGAATAGGAGAGAGAACACCTTTGCCTTATTTCAGGTCTTAAGGAGAAATCTTTAGTCTTTCAACCTTAAATATATTAGCTTAGGTTTGTTTTTGTTGTTTCATTTTTTTTGTATATGCCTTATATCAGATTAAGAAATTTCCCTCTATTTCTTGTTTTCTGAGAGTTTCTATAATAGATGAGTGTTAACTTTTGTCATATGCTCTTTCTGCATCTATTGAGATGACTATGGTATTTCTTCTGTCAATGTTGTAAATTCCATTGACTGGTGTTCAATGTTGAGCCCAACTTGCATGCTCAGTTTAGATCTTAGTCACACATTGCTGGCTTAAATTTGCTAGTACTTTGTGGGGATACTTGTGTTTATGTTCATGAGAAATATTTTTGTAGGTTTCTTTCTTGTAATGTCTTTGTCTGGTTTTGATATTGTGATGTAGTCTTCACAAAATTAGTTGAGAGTATTCCCTGCACTTCTATTTTCTGGAAGAGATTGTGTAGAATTGGCAGTATTCCTCTTGAAATATTTGATAGAATTCACTAGTGAAAACAACTAGTCTGGGAGTTTCTTTGTTAGAATATTTGTAACTATGATTTTAATTTCTTTAATAGATACGGGACTATTCAGGCTATTCTAGTGTGAATTATAGTAGTTTGGATATTTCAGGGAATTGATCTATTTCACCTACTTTGTTGAATTTGTGTATATACAGAATTCTTCACAGTTTTCCCATATTGTCCTTTTAATGTAGTTTAATGCCTTTTAATGTCCTTTTAGTGTAGTTTCTGTAATGATGTCTCCTCTTTTATTCCATTGGTAATTTGTATCTTCTTTCATTTTTTCATAGTCAGTTGGACTAGAGGTTTACCAGTTTTATTGATTTTTCCCAAAGACACATTATTGGTTTCATCGATAGTTGCTATGGACTGAGTATTTGTATCCACCCCCCCAAATTCCCAAGTTCATATGTGGAGATCTAATCCAAATTCCCAAGTTCATATGTGATGGTGTTTGAACATGGGGCCTTTGGAAGATGATTAGGTAATGAGGGTGGAGCACTCATGAATGGGATTAGTACTCTTATAAAAGAGACCCCAAAGAGGTCCTTTCACCTTCTGCCATGTGATATTATAGCCATTAATGAACCAGGAAGTGGGCCCTTACTAGATACTGTCATTGGGTGAGTTATTCTATAAGCATTGATTACATCCAGTTGGTTCAAGTCTTTTATATCCTTGTAGATTTTCTATCTAGCCTCAGCCTTAGAGACAAGTGTTAATGTTTTCCAGTATAATTGTGAATTTTTTAATTTCTTCTTTCAGTTCTATCAGTTTTTGCTTTATGTAGGTTGGAGTTGTTTTGGGGTGTGCATACTCATTTCGGATTGTTTTCTTCATGAATTAACCCTTCTGGTATTGTCATTACATAAAATGCCTCTTTATTCTTGGTAATTTTTCTTGTTCTGAAGTCTACTTTGCCTGATATCAATACAACCACTCTGGCTTTCTTTTTATTAATGTTTGCTTGGCATATTTTACTCCATCTTTTAATTTTTTATCCATTTATGTTATATTTAAAGTGTATTTCTTTTTACTTTTTTAAAATGCATCCCATTATCACCCTGACTAGTGTGGCTCAGTTGGTTGGACGTTGTCCTCAAAGTGAAAGGCTGCTGTTTGATTCCCAATTAGGACACATGCCTGGGTTGCAGGTCTGGTCCCCGGTTGGGGTGCATGCAAGGGGCAGCCAATCGATGTTTCTCTCCTACATTGATATTTCTCTCCCTCCCTTCCCCTCTCTCTAAAAATAAATAAATAAAATCTTTTTTTAAATTAAGAAAAGATAAATGCATTTCATTTTGTATTTAGATGTTTACGCTCTTGCACTAGATTTTCACAAGTTGGTGAACTCTGACAAATTATTTCTCCCCCAGAACTATAACCACACATTGCCAGACAGTATAAATATATGGTCGAACTCATGTTAATACACATCACCATTTCACCAATTACATAATAAAGCAAATTACAAAGTGTCCAAATAGTAAGTCACACAGCCCGAAAGGCACATAAAATATTAAATGTCTGCTCAATTCATTAGCAGAAACCCATTTTTGTTTTTTTGCAAGAGAGGGTAGGAAGGAAAAAAGTCATACTTCAAACAAATAAGTTAGTTAACAACTTCAGAAAGTATGAAAAATACAAGAATTTCAGAGTTTTTATGGTTAAGAATTGTTTTAGCTACAATAACAAAGCGTCTCTACCTTTATTTACTCAATTAAAGGGCATATTCTGCATTTCCACACCAGACAATGGCAACATTTTACGGAAAATAGTTAACAGCCCCTCCCATTCTTTTCTCAGGGCCTCCGTAGAAGTCGCACCCCAAGTGCAAATGTTAAAACTAACTAAGGCTTTTTGTCCAGAGACATTAAAGACGTGTGTTTCTGTGCAATGCAGTTTTTCAAAATGAAGGTTTTCCATACAGCACACCATGAATTTTATAGAAAGACAATAAATAATCACTAAGACTTGGTATAAAATTTTCTTCAAAAAGTTGGGCAGCCCTGATGTGTGCTTGTATGAATGTGGGAGATGCAAACATAAGGTGAGCAGGCCAAGAACCTGCAGGCCCTTGTTGTCTGTGTTTGAAATGAATGAAGGGATAAACCATGTAAGGTCCAGAGTGTTCACAGTTCCTGGGCTTTTAGTTCTGTGTGATACTAAATAAATACAAGTATCGTGCTGGCTGTTTTCACACCTAATCTTTCTAAAATCTCATATATTGTAAGATTCTGGCATGGGAGTAGATTTAAAGACATAACTCAGTACTGTGTGATTTCAGGAGAAGTTGATTGGTACAAATGATAAGCACGTTTTAAATGCTGAACAGCAAGAATCTTTTGTGAAGTGTCAAAGTAGATTGCTCGGACCCACACATAGAAGTTGCCATTCTGTCGAGCTTGTGGCCTTGAAAAACTGCTCTTTAAAACTCCTGTGGAAGCTTCATTAGACTCATTCCCCAAACCCACATGCCTGACGAGTTAGGCCCTGTTTCAAATCCACATCCAAGGCAAGGGCACTGGGCACCCATTTCACTGCATGCAACAGTTTCTCTATGGCCATCGGGGTCTTTGACACTCAGCTGCATGTTAGGATGATTCTCCTCCAAACACAGCAGTTGCTTGCTGTTAAAAGCTCCACACTGCTTTTGTCTTATGAACTGTACTGCATCTTCACATTTCATTGCACCTTTGATTGATGTGAGGGCAGCAAGCACCAGAGCTCAAGGTCTGCAACACAACGAACAGCAATACAACAACCAGGTTCTTCACAACACTTAATTTTTACAAGACTTAACCAGCCATCAACAGTCTGGTTGGATGGTGGTGCACCATCATCGAAAGGTCAATCAAGAACACAGCTGCCGTTTTCCCCCCACTAGAGTGGTGTCATAAGTTGCTTCACTTACTATTGTGATAACTCCATACTTCTTAAGTTCCGCTGTAAGTTTGTTTAAGGTCACATTGGTTGTACTGTGTGTAATAAGAAATCTTATGTGTTCATATGTGACTTCCACAGGAGCTGGGTGGTACATTTGAGCCATGTTAATTTAGTTAAAAAACACTCAGTAGGGTTATGAACGAATTTAAAAATTGGATACAGAAATAATGCAAGGAAACTGAGACTGCTTCAGTATATTCCACTTGACATTCTCAGTGCTTTAAGTGTGGAGTTGGGAGTGATGGAAGTGAAATGAACCTCCTAACAGGAAGCAGCAATTCCTCAGTCCAGTCGCAGTGAGGCAATAGAAAGGAGGTGCACTGAGGTTGTACTTCCAGGTGAGAACCCCTGTACAATGCTCTGTAGATTTCAATTCATCACTTCTGTGTCCAGTTAACCACTCTTACGGGGGCTTCTTGGTGGAGTAGTAACGAATTTCCACAGCTCGCTTGTCTGCACAGAGGCCGTGCTGTGCCCGGCAGTCATCTCCACTGCCCTTCAGAGACTCCATAGATGTGTGACCAAGAACACCCCAGAACTGGAGAATATGTTTGCTCGTTGGAGGTTGTGGCCTGATCGCACCGCCGATCCAGAGGCGGCAGCGACACAGGGCAGCAGTGGTGGTGGCTACAGGGCAAGGCCCTGCGGTGGTCATGGCACGATGGTGGCAGCTGTGCAGGTGGCAGCGGGTGCATCAGACACTCTCAAGTATAGTTCTTGTTGTCAGTATGTAGTTGGGTCTTGTTTTGTTTTGTTTTCGTTTTAAATCCAGTTTGATGACATCTTTCTTTTAATTAGTGTGTTACTGGATTCAAGTCTGACATCTAACAATTTTTATATTTTTGTTCCTTTCCTTCATCTTTTATGCCTTCTTTTAATTACAAGGATATTTATTAGTATTCCATTTTAGTATACCTATTGGATTTTAGGTATATATTTCATTTTTTTATTTTTTAAGTAGTTGCACTAGGGAATGCAATGAAAACCCCACTTTTTTCCACATAGTTTATCAAGGATTTAAGATTTTATTTACTTATTTTTAGAGAGGAGGGAAAGAAAGGGAGAAAAAGAGGGAGCAAAACATTGATGTGTGAGAGAGACATTCATTAGTTGCCTCTTGCACACCCCCAGCTGGGGACCTGGCCCACAACCCAGGCATGTGCCCTGACTGGGAATTGAACCTGTGACCTTTTAGTTCACAGGCTGGCGCTCAGTCCATTGAGCCACAACAGCCGGCACAGCAAATCCTACTTTTAACAGTCAGAATTAAAATTTTATTACTTTAAGTAAAACTCAGAAGCTTTAAACCATGAAATCCTTTTACCTCATACTTTTATATTTTTCATATGTATTATGTATATATACATTAAACCATCTAAACAATATAAATTTTGCTTTCAGTAGTCTTACATATTTTAAAGAACTCAACAGGTGAAAATAGTCTATAATATTTTTCTCAGATACTTACCATTTCTAATGCTGTCTCTTGGTCCCCAAGGTTCTGAGTTTCCGTCGGGCATCATTTCGCCTCATCCTGAAGAACACCCTGTAGCATTTCTTAGTGTTGGTCTGCTGGAGATTAGTTATTTTAGTTGTCTTTTACCAGGACATGTCTTTACTTGCCTCCATTTTTGATTGATATTTTTGCTGGGGATAGAATTCTGGGCAGATAGTTCCTTTTCTTTTTTTTTTAATCTTCACTCAAGGACTTTTTAAAATTACTTTTTAGAAAAAGAGGAAGGGAGAGAGAAACATCAGTGTGAGAGAGAAATGTTGATTGAGTGCCTTCTGTACCTGCCCAGATGGGATCATAGGTGCCTTGACCAGGAATCAAACCCGCAACCCTTCAGTTATGGGACGATGCTCCAGCCGATAGAGCCACATCAGCCAGGGTGACACTCTTTTCTTTTAGCCCTTGAAAGATGTTATCTATTCTCTTCTGGCCTCCATGTTTTCTGATGAGAAATGCACAGTCATTCAAATGATTGTTCCTTGGTGTATACTGTACTATTTTTCTTTGGCTATAATCAGGACACTTCCCTTATCATTGCCTTTAATTTTTATGCTTAATTATGATGTACCTAGTTTTGGTTTTATTAGATTGTCCTGCTTAGTGTTCACTGAGCTTCTTGAGCCTATAAATTTATGTCTTTTACCAAATTTTGGCAGTTTTCAACCATAGTCTTCAAATATACTTTTACTGTATCAATTTCTTTCTCTTCTATTTCAGAAATTCCATTGACACAAATGTTAAATCCTTGTGGCTCTGTTGTTTTTTCCCACTATTTTCTCTCTGAGGTTGGATAATTTCCATTGAGCTATCTTTAACTTTACTGACTCTTTTCTCTGTCACCTCCTTTCCACTATTGAGCCCACCCAGTGAAATTTTTAGTTCATATATTGTATTTCTCAGTTCTAAAATATCTTTTTTAAAATACATTGTATTGATTGTGCTGTTACAATTGTCCCATTCCCCCCCCTTATTACCCACTGCCCTGAATCTCCACTCCCACCCACATTCCCACTCTTTGATCATGTCCATCAATCATACATGTAAGGTCTTTGGCTTCTCCATTTCCCATACTGTTCTTAACCTCCTCCTGTCTATTTTGTACCTACCATTTATGCTTCTTATTCCCTGTACCTTTTTCCCCATTCTCCCCCTCCCCCTCCCTGCTGATAACCCTCCATGTGATCTCCATTTCTGTGAATCTGTTCCTGTTCTAGTTATTTGCTTAGTTAATTTTGTTTGTTTTTTTAGGTTCAGTTGTTGATAGTTGTGACTTTGTTGTCATTTTACTGTACATATTTTTGATCTTCTTTTTCTTAGATAAGTCCCTTTAACATTTCATATAATAAGGGCTGGGCGATGATGAACTCCTTTAACTGACCTTATCTGGGAAGCACTTTATCTGCCCTTCCATTCTAAATGATAGCTTTGCTGGATAGAATATTCTTGGATGTAGGTCCTTGCCTTTCATGACTTTGAATACTTCTTTCCAGCCCCTTCTTGCCTGCAAGGTTTCTTTTGAGACATCATCTGGTAGTCTTATGGGAACTCCTTTGTAGGTAGCTTTTTTTTTCTCTTGCTGCTTTTAAGATTCTCTCCTTCTCTTTAATCTTGGGTAATGTAATTATGATGTGCCTTGGTGTGTGCTTCCTTGGGTCCAACTTCTTTGGGACTCTCTCAGCTTCCTGGACTTCCTGGAAGTCTATTTCCTTCACCAGATTGGGGAACTTCTCCTTCATTATTTTTTCAAATAAGTTTTCAATTTCTTGCTCTTCCTTTTTTTCTGGCACCCATATGATTTGGATTTTGGAATGTTTAAAGTTGTCCCCGAGGTTCCTAAGCCTCTCCTCATTTTTCTGAATTCTTGTTTCTTCATTCTGTTCTGATTGAATGTTTATTTCTTCCTTCTGGTCCAAATTGTTGATTCGAGTCCTGGTTTTCTTTGTTTCACTGTTGGTTCTCTGTACATTTTTATTTATTTCACTTTTTATAGCCTTCACTTTTTACTCAATTTTGTAACCATACTCAACCATTTCTGTGAGCATCCTGATTACCAGTGTTTTCAACTCTGCATCTGATAGGTTGGCTATCTCTTCATCACTTAGTTCTAGTTTTGGAGCTTTGCTTTCATCTGGGCTATATTTCTTTGTCTTGGCACTCCTGTTAAGTTGTAAGGGGCAGCGCCTTAGGTATTTGCCAGGGTAGGGCAACCTACTTCACTGCATTGTGGTGCTGTATGTGGAGAAGATGTCCGAGAGGGAACAATGCCTCTTGCTTGGCTCTGCTGGCTTTCAGTAACTTCCCCTGCTACCCACAAACAAATTGGGCCCTTCCTGTGCTGATTCCCAGGTGAGTGGTTTTGTGTACATTCTAGGACCCTGTGGATCTCTCCAATGAACTCTCCTGTGAGACTGGGAGTTTCTCTTGCTGCCTCAACCCCCACAGGTTTTTACTGCCAGAGGTTTGAGGCTTTATTTCCCTGCACTGGAACCCTAGGTTGTGCAGTCTGTCTAGCTTTCCAATTGTTCTTCCTATTTATCCGCACACAAATGTAGGACCACCCTGTCCTCCAGCTGCTGCCTTACCACAAGTCCTCTCTGCCCCAGGTACCCATCTCTGCCCCTCCTACCACTCTGGATGAATGTTTCTTCTTTAACCTCTTGGTTGTCAGACTTCCATTCAGATCAATTTTCTGGCAGTTCTGGTTCTTTTTTGTTTTTAAATTTGTTGTTACCCTTGTTTTGGTTGTGCAAGCAGATAAGTATATCTACCTATGCCTCCATCTTGGCCAGAAGTCCTCTCAGTTCTAAAATTTCTGTTGGTTCTTTTTCTTATAGTGTCAGCTTCTCTTCTGGGACTCTTTATCTTTTTTCTTATTTTCATTTCAGAAGTGCTTACTTTTATCTCATTAGCTGTTTTAAAATTTTAAACTGATAATTCCACCATTTGTGACATATCAGAGGTGGCATGCGTTTATTGTTTTTTCCATTTAGAATGACTCTCATCCCCTACTTCTTAGTGTATACAGTAACTTTGGATTGTATATAGGCAGTATGATAGTCCCCAAAGATGTTCAGATCTTTCTCAGAGCCTGCGAAAATGTTACTGTACATGACAAAAGGGACTGTGCAGTTGTGACTAAAGATACAGACCTAAAAATGGGGAGATGACTCTGGATTATCTAGCATAATTACAAGGACCTGTAAAAGCGGAGACCCCTCCCAAGCTGTGGTCAGAGAAAGAGATGTAGCAACAGAAGAGTCAGAGAGATGCTACACAGCTGACTGTGGACGTGAAGGAAGAAGCCATGAGCCAAGGAATAAGTAGCTCTAGAAGGTGGAAAAGACAAGAGAGCAAATTCTCCCCCAGAGTCTCCAGAAGGAATGTAGCCATGCCATCACCTTGACTTTAGCCCACAAAACTCATTTTGGGCTTCTAACCTACAGAATTAAGAAAATATACTTGAGTTGCTTATCATAATGTGTTATAGCAGCAATGGGAAACTAATCCAGATTGTATCCTGGACATTTTTCACACATGTTGTAAGACTCTGGGTCCTTTTAAAACCTTCTGGGAAATGTTGGTTATTTCAAAGCAGCAGCAGTCATCTGGGTTAGGTTCGGCCAGCAGGTTTTCTTCCGATGTCAGCTGGGTTGTCAAAGCCCCTGCTGTGCTCTGCAGGCCTGCACCTCATCTGCATCACTTGGGACCTTGGGCAGAGGGTTCTATCTCAGCCCAGCTCTCAGAGCCATTGCTCTGCTTCTCTGGGTGTATTACACACACACACACACACACACACACACACACACACACACACACACACAGTGGGGGTGAGTGGAGACTCAAGTCAATTCATATACAGAAGTCAGGAGCCCCTGCTTCCTCTGCAAGATCCCTCACACTTGGGGCCCATATCCTGGTCTTCTGAATAGAAAGAGGATATTTCTCTTGGAGGTGTAATCACTATCATTGCTATATGGTTATGTGCAGTGAGCTCAATGTCAGAGCAAAGTGAGGAGAAAAAGAATAATAAGGACCCCCCATTTTTGCACAGCAGCGCCTCATCCCTGGCTCCTCCTTGGAGAGGGGCAGCTTTGTCTCCAGGTTCTTGCATGCACCCACCACTCCTGCCGCAGCCACAGCACAGCTGCTCAGTGTGCCTCTCTCTGGTGTTGTTGGTGGCTGGGGAGCTCAGTGAGGTCTGTCCTTACAGAGAGAGGCCCCAGGGCTGGGGCGCTGACCTCTCCTCCCCTCACCTGTAGCTTCCAATAGCAACCATAAGTGGTGGTGGTGGAAGCTCGTGGTTTCGGAATGCCATCATGTGCCAAGGACGTATACCTGCTGAGATACAGTTGACTGTTGTATTTCTTAATTTCCTGCGGCTGCCTTAACAAGTTATTGCACACCGAGGGCTTAGACAACAGAAAGTGCCCTTCAAAGCCCTGGAGGCCCCAAGCCTGAAATCACCACCACTGAGCCGAAAGCAAGGTGGGCTCCTTCAGGGGGTTTAGGGGAGAAGATAAACCCCCTGCCTCTCCCCCAGCGTCTGGTGGCATTCTTCCCTGTGTGTCTCTGTGTCTCTCTCTGGGTCTCTGTGCCCAAATTTCCCTCTTACAAGGGTGTATTGGGTTCTCTCCAATTGGGTTGGATTTGGGGCCCACCTGTATCCAGGCTGACCTCATCAGAATTACATCTGCAAAGACCTTATTTCCAAAAAGGTCACCTTCACAGGTTCTCCATGGACATGAGTTTGAGGGCCGCTATTCAGCTCAGTACAAGTGTCCATTTTAAACGGGAGAAGCCTGAGGTTAAAGTTCAGGTGGGGGCAGAAACTCGGGCCTCTCCCACCTCCAAACCCACGCCCTCCCCTGCTGTCATCATCAAAACTCACCGCCGACTGTGCGGGCCATTGCAGGCAGTAGAGCGCCTGGGTGCCTTCATCCCTCAGCAACTCTATGGGCAGATACTGTCATTCTCTTTATTTTACAGGTAGGGAAACTGAGGCACAGAGTGGTTCTGTAGGTTGCTCAGTGTCACATTCTAGTAAGGGCACAGCAGAGATCGGCCCCCACTGCTCCTCCTTATGGGACGCTGCAGGGCCCTGGGCTGAGACTGCTCTGCCCCAGGCAGCCCCGTGGGGCCTGGCCGTGTGAGGGGCTGGAGTCAGGGCCAGGCGCCCATCCCACTGTCAGCAGAGATGAGGATCTTGAGTGGAATGACCCCTCCCGGTCTTGTAGGGTGCTCCTGGAGCTTCAGTTTCAAACCTCAAAGCGATGGGGGAAGGCTGGACTGGGGCGGCTTCTGTCAGGTTTGGGATGCAGTCCCTGAAGCCTTCAATTCCTGCTCAAATGGAAATAGGAAGGTGGCAGGAAGGCACTGTGGTGGCCAGGGCTAGGTGTTTGGGTACCTGGGTGCCACTTCTCAGGACAAAACCCGCATTGTAGAGAAGTTTCTCTGAGAATTTCACACAGGAGATACAGCAGAACCAAGTTGGAAGCCCAAGGGCGAAGGACCCAAGTAATTACACTCAGAAGGGAAAGCTGGCTGGGTGACCCATGAATGAAGGTCCTGCTGGGAGTACCGCAGGGCAGGAAGCTCCCCAGGAATCACAGTTCATGCAGGCAGCTGGGTCTGGGTGCTGCAGTTCTGGCTTCTCAGGGAAACCAGCCATCACATAAGCTTGGCAATGATGCTGATAATGGTCCTAGGGAGCCCAGGTCGTGGCAGTGGGGGCTGAGAGGTCAGGATGAGGAGCTGAGCAGGCACTTGGGTTTAAGTGGGACTTGTCAGCAGATCAGGATAAAAGGTCAGAGTTTCAAGGGAAAATGCTATGAATTCAGGCAGTATTAGTGATAGCTTCATAATTTCACACAAAGACCTTGAAAACCAAAAGGAAATAGCCATGGAGGTCACTGGGAGCAGTGGGGACCAGGCCCTGGGCCTTGGACTTGTGTTCTCAGAGAATCAAAAAGATTAAAGTCAAAACACAACCCATGCAAGGAACTTAGAAACCATCTCAGCATGTGGTCACCATGGCTCCTGATGGGAGTAACTTAAAAACGTAACTGGGAAGCAGTTAGCCGCCAGGAGGCCCTGTGATCCTGCAGAAGAGCGTTGGGGTCTCTGGGCCCTCACACAACCAGACAGTCATGCTGCACATGGGTGCTGAGCCCAAGCCCTAACTCAGCCCCCAGAGCTCTGGCCACTTCCACCTCGCAGTGTGAGGAAGGGCAAGGCACCTCCAAGGAGCCAAGCAGCCCAGAGAAAGGACCCAGAGATGCCAACCCTAGTGCTTGCCTCCAGAACTCACTGCCCTGAAGCCAGCAGGCATGCAGGCTCTGTCGTGGGTGCAGGGCTTCCTTTCGTGTCCTATGCCTGCTCCTAAACCAAGCACTCTGGGATCGCTGCACCCTTCAGAAAAGAGGCCGATGTGAAAGATAGGAGCAAACCCAGGGCCGAGCGTCGGGGCAGCGTGGATGAAGCAGATGGGCAGGGGGAAGAAACGAAGACAAAAATAAAACCAAGATGTCATTGGGCTCTCCAGCGAGAACTGAAGGCCAACCAAATAAAAACAGGTTGCTATAAAAAAGAATAATCAGAGATTTTTTTTTAAAAAGATCAACAATTAAAAGCATGAGAGCAAAACTTAGAAATCCATAGGAGGGTCAGAACTTAAGTTGAAGGGGCCTTTCCCAGAGTAAAGAAAGGTAAGGGAGCCCTGGCTGGGTGGCTCAGTTGGTTGAAGCATCATCTTGTGCACCACACGGTTGCAGGTTCGGTTCCCCAGTCAGGGCACATACCCAGGCTGCAGGCTGTGTCCTCTCACATCAGTGTCTCTCTCCCTCTGTTTTTCTAGAATTGGTGAATATATCCTTGGGTGAGGAAGAGAGGAAGGGAGGAAGGAAAGGAAGGGAAGAGGAGGGAGGGAGCATGGGAGAGGTGAGGGAGAGAGAGATAGAAGGAAAGGAAGGAAGAAAAGAAAGAAAAGTAGGGAAGAAAAGGAGAGGAAAGTCAGGCAGACTGCCAAATCCCACATGACCTGAGTAATCAGAGTTCCAGAAACATCAGAGGGAAGGAAATGGGCAAGAAAGCTACCCAGAAAGTTTCCCAGAACCCAGGACTGAGTTTCCGGCCCAGAAGGTCCCACTGGGTGACCAGCACAATGGATGAAAGGACTAGGGTGTTCGCCTTTGTGAAATCCCACTCCCGTGGGCAATGAGGAAACCCTCCGTGCTCCCAGAGAGAAGGAGCGGTTTCATGACGCGTCCATGGGCCCCAGAGGCTGGACTGCCAGGAGGAAATGCCTGCAAAGTGCTGAAGGAAGGTGACTTCCCACCTGGGACTCACACACCTGCTCTATCATTGGAAAGGAGGTGGCATAAGGACGGCTTCAGACATTCTGGGTCTCAAAAGTGTCACTTCCTCTGCATGGTTTCCCAGGAAGAGGATCTCTCCACCAGAACCAGGGGGACAGAAAGGGGAACAAGGCCGGCTTCCAGGAGATGGGTGAACAGGAAGCCAACAGATAGAAGGCTTTACTCCACTCAGGAGACTTAGGGGGTAAGTCAGGGACAGTGTAAACAAATCAACCAGCCCATTCGTTAACCCCAGACCCACCAGTTGTTGAGGAACAATGAAGTGTTCGAAGTGCATCCGCCCGGCTCAGCTGAGAGGAGTCTGTAATAACACGAACACTGTGCATTGATTGAAGCAAAATTATGACACAGCTGAATTAGGATGGTGGAGCGGAAGCTAGCGTGTGAGCGTGTGTGGTGGGCAGGTACACGTGGCAGCAAGCCAACAGGGACGTCTGAACCCAAGGAAGTGGAGAGAGAGCCGTTATGTAAGCGAACAACTCAGTGAACTGAGCACAGTCCCACCAGCGCCTCCACCACAGGGCGGGAGCCCCGAGGGGCAGCTCTGAGGAGCAGGAGGCTGGGGGCAGCGGTGGGGGGGGTTCAGACATGGCTGCTAATTTAGTTACAGGCTCAGGGTGGTCCATGCCTCTTCAGTCTGGCAAGTTTGTCTTTAACCCTTTTGTCCCAGCTAATTACATTTTATCAGATACAAAATTGTCCCAGCTTCCTCTGGGTTCCTTGCCACGTGACATATCTTTTGTGTTCTTTTATTTTCAGCTTTTCTTCTCTTTTTAAGTCTGCTTCTTACAGACATACATGAAGGACCCTTCCCCCAAACTTTCTTCTGATGATTATTTTAACCTATTTGTACTTCTTGTAATCAGTTTTACTGGGGCTAATTTTTGTCATTGTATTTTCTATTCTCCATTTACTCTACTTCCATTTGTTTGTCTTTTTCTCTCCAGCTCTCCGTTTATAGACTGAGCTTTCATAAGCTTTTGTCCTTACGGGGTTGCCTTTAGCATAAGCCCTTCCCATTTTGGTGTGATCTGATTTATTGTTGTAGGTGCATCAGTGTTGGCATTTCCCCAACAAGACTTGCACGTGGCGTGCACTCAGGTCCTCTGGTCTCCACGCCCTCCCATGCACACATTTGCTCATTGATTTGGTCTAGAAGTTGAATCCTGGACGGCAAAGATTCTAGTCTTTGTTCCTAATGTTAAAAGACTCCCCTTTAAGGTTTACTGGGGTTTGGCCACCATCCTTGCTGTGTCTTGCAGCCGGATGTGTTTCTCTTCAAGTGCTTCCCTGAAAGTGCTTTCCTTGTGGGTCTGGGTGTGAAATCCCCCTTGGTCCCCTGCTTGCTGGGATGTTGTTATGCCTTCACATCTGGATAGTAATGGGGCCGACTTTACAATTTTAGGTTCAAAGTGTTTATCCTTCAGTCTTCGTACATTGTTCGCAGCATCCTGTGGCTGCTGGTATGGAGAAGTCTGGGGGTTCCTGTCATTTTCTGCATTCTCTTGCAGCTTTGGGGTTCTTTCTTTGGCTTTGATATTATTAAATGTCACTGTGTTGTTTGCCTGGGTCACCTGCATGGTGCTCTGTGCTCTGTCCATCTGAGCTCTTCTGTCTTCAGTCTGGACACCTTATTTCCATCGTTTATCCAACGTCGTCCCCTCCGCATCACTGTTTCACCTCCCAGAGCTGCCGTTGCCTGGGTGCTGCCGCTCTGCATCGTCCTCCCCTACCCGGCTTCCCTTAGGTATCGTTTTCTCCTGCCGGCCTTTGTGGGCGGTGGACCCGTCACTCCAAACCCCCAATGGTTTTCTCCCTTTGTGCCATGTTCATTCCTAGTATTTCCTGTTGATTTGTTTGTACTGTTTCTTGTTCTTGTTTCATTTTGCTGATAGCTTTTCTAATCTCCTTACGTACAGTATTTATAATCACGCTTGGCTTAGCTCTCAGGTGTCTGCTCTGTGCTGCCCCCAGGCTGCGCATCCACCAAGCACCTGTGTGGTCTGTGCCTGCCGGTGTCTGACCCCAGGTCCTCCGGTGAATCATGTGCTGGTCGAGGGTCGAAGGCCAGAGATGAGGGGATGGGAGGGCCTGGCTGGGAGTTTGCCTCCCCTTTAGAAAGGGGGACAGTGGGAAGAGCCCCTGGCCTGGGGTTTGCACCAGAAGAGAAAGAGGGGTGGGTGCCCGGGTGCTCTCACTCCAGCCAGCCCTGCCCCTCCAGTCGGTCCCTTATTGTCCCACCAGGCAGAGACTGTCCCCAGGCAACCTGGAGGGGTAGCAGCAGAACATAAAACAGATTTCTTCTACCTGTTCTCTGCTTCCCCAAAGCCCCTGCAGGCTGCAACCTCCAGTCTCCTCCTCACTTCAACACAGGCAGCCTCGGGCTAGTGGGAAGAGCCCAGGGGCCCACCTGCCAGTCTTTGTGGCCCTAACACCTCAGCCAGTTGCATTGTTCAAGAACTGCTCTCAAGTGGTGTAGCTGCTTCATGGCAGAGAGTCAAGCCAGAGTGTACTGTTTGTGGGATCTATAAACAGCCAGTTGTTCCGCTCCCCAAGCAGGAACGCCGCTCGCACGCACACTGGCCGCAGAGAGGCCCAGCGAGTGATCTGGCTCCAGGAGGCTGAGCCAGCTGCCCGACACCCTGAGTCAGTGCCCGCTCACTCACTGGGCTCGCGTGACTAGCAGGCTCTGGCCTTGCGTTGTTGCTTGGTGACCTTGGCAACAGCTCTCAGGGGAGTGCTCTGCTCCCCGCTGCCCTTTACTCTGGGAGGAGCAATGAGGGGCTGTGAGAATTGTTCCTTTTCCCTCTTTTTTTCCTCTGCCATGACCTTGACAAAACCATCTCTGAAGTACTTGCTGGCTCTTCCTTTGCCACAGAACTGGAAGAGATCGGGGTATTCAAAGGGTTGGCCAAAGGAAGTCCTGGCTTTCTCAGAGGTCCCCTTTTCCCAGAGAGGGGCTGCGGGTGGCAACAGGGTCCACGGCCGAGCCGGGCGGGAGGCGCTGGCAGCTCGGCCCTCGCCCTGGAGTGGCAGGTGCACATTTCGTGACTTTCAGTAATTGAATGTAGATGTGATTATTTTTCCCCTGAAAAAAATGCAGCCTTCAGCTTGGGGCCAAATCCTGTTTTCCACTTGGAAAAGTGATCTCATTTTCCATGTACCATGTTTAAAAAAAAACGCACACACAAAACTCTTGTAGGATTAAAAAGAGGGGGGAGAGAAAACAAACAAACGCTCGCGATGCATATTTGAAGGATGGTCCCACATGTGTAAAAGTATTTGGCGCGATGACTCTGGACCAGAAAGCCAGTCTGATATTGAATCCATATGACTCGGCACACGGCACTTTATGGTCTTTCTTCTTTTTTTAAATTTCTGCTTTGTGAGTTAAAATTAAGGTTGTTTTGGTTGTGACTAATCTCATAAAATCTTTTTTAAGAAGGCATTTTATATGCTCAAGCCTTGAGCATTTCTTTGGTCTTTGAACTATTCTTAGTAGGACATCAGTATGCGGCAACCTTGGCATTGGGAGAAGCTGTGGGGGAGCCCGTGCCCAACCCCAGCGCCTGCCGCCTCCTCCCGGACTGCTTGCTGAGTTGCTGGGTGCGGAGGATGGGGCTACCCTGGCCCTGCAGGTGGCTGCACCCCTTTGGCTTGCCCAGGGGTTGGACCTGTGGTTCCTCGAGATCAGTACTGCCCAGCACCCATGGGTGATTGGACCCTGACCACTGCCCTTTCTACATATGTTCCCTGGACCACGCAGCCCACTGGTTACATCAGATTTTCACTTTTTGGTGATTTGCTGTGACAGCAAATAGTTGTTCCAATAGTCTATTAAAATTGACACCTCATCTTCTAAGAACCCCTGGGTGGACCCCAGCATCGCCCCACCGTATGGCTGCCCAAATCCTGGGGGCAAGGCTGCAGGGGCCTTGTGGAGTGGGTGTTAGACAGGCAGCCTGCAGGTCCCCCGTTTCAGGATGCTGTTGCTGGCTCCTGATAAACCATGAGCCGCTGTGGTGGTAGCACTCCAGCCACTGAGCACCTGCGGGAGCCAGACATTGGTCTCTCTTGGTCTGAGTATGCCCCGGTCACCACCTGGGAAGTGTGTGGCACCAGCCCTGCCCTCCCTGCCGAGGCCCTGAAACCCACGTCCTCCATCGGCACCAGCCCCAGAGCCACAGCCACGCCCAGGTTCCGCTGAGCGCGGAGCACCAGCGATCTGTGCGCACATTCCAATCGAGTCCAGGCGAGCAGGAGCTCCAGGGCTTCCAAGAAGCAGCACATTGAGGCCGTCACAGGATGGATATTCGAGGTGCAGGCTGAAGGCCACCTGTCCTTTTGAACAGACTTCCAGCTCTGCAGGTTGGCAGCACGTTTAAACCTCATTATGGGCCTCTTTTATCCCAGGCGGGGTGTCAGGGAAGAGCAAAGTGTTGTTGAAATGAACTTCATGCTTACCTCAGATACCTTCCTTCTTGAAAATGCGCTCTCTGTCTTACCGTTTCCGATATGGTCACACCAACATCATTAACAGTAGCCAGGAGTGGAAGCAACCTCAGTGTCCATTGATGGGTGAGTGGATAAGCACAGTGAGGCCCAGCCACACACTGGAATATTACTCTGTCCTTAAAAAGGGAGGAAATTCCAACATACGCTACAATGTGGATGAACCTTGAGGACGTGGTGCTGAGTGATATAAGCCGGTCCGAAAAGAACACATCCTGTGTGATCCCCCTAATTTGAGGTTCCTAGAGTCGTCAAACTCAGAGAGACGGAGAGCAGCAGGGAAGGCACAGGGCTGGGGAAGGGGGATGGGGAGTTAGTGTGGAATGGGCGCAGAGCCTCAGTTCGGGAATCTGGAGAGAGCGACGGATGTGGCTGCACAACCGTGTGACGCTGCCTGATGCCGACACACTCAGAATGGTTAAAACGCTGAGTTTTATGTTATGCCTATTTTACAATTTTAAAAAATTTAGTTAAAAAGTTGTCATTAAACACATACTGCCTTGGCTGGGTCAGCAGTCTGAGGGACACAGACATCTGGACCTAAGTGGGTCGCAGCCTGGTTGCAGGTGCTGATGGTAAAGGTGCTTCAGGAAAACCTCCGAGCGGGTGGGAGAGGATGAGGCAGCCTCACATATGCAGGTAAAATGTTCTGAAGTAGCACAGGGCACGGTGTCAGGGGTGGACATCCAACCTCACTGATGGCCAGGCAGAGGAGACCAGCCTCCGAGAGCAGCACTCACCTGCTTAGGAAAACACCCATGTGATGCGGCTTTCGCAGCCGCCTCCGGGGGCCCAGCTTCGGGTCCTGGAGTCTGACCAAGGTGCCGGGGGGAAGAGCTGTGTCCTGTCTGCACTCCCCAGGCTAGACAAATCGGGTCTTTTGTTAAATATGAAAACATGTCAATCTTCTGCCCTGGCCCGCGTGGTTCAGTTGGTCAGACTGTGTCCTGTACACTGAAAGGTTGTGGGTTCAATTCCTGGTCAGAGCACATGCCTAGTTGTAGGTTTGATCCCCAGCCAGAGCATGTATGAGAGGCTACTAATCAAAGTTTCTCTCTCACTCCCCCACCTCCTCTCTTTCTCACACATTCTCTCTCTTTTTTCCCCCTCTCCCTGTCTTCCTCTCTCTTTAAAAGCAATGAAAAAACTGTTCTCTGATGAGGATTAAAAAATAAACAAACCAAGCAAATCTCAAATGTTTCACAGGTTTTCCCCCCAAGAAATACTGTGTGTCTCAGAACAGAGGCACTGGGGAGACTCTGGCACATTCAGCCTCGGGACTCACCCGGCAGACACTGCCTGTCCCTGTCCACTCAGACCTGTCAGGACAGTGGGACCTGGCATGTCTCCATGGAGCCGTACAGAAATTGAAATGACAAAGGACACAGTCCGTTTAGTCCCCGGAGACATTGTGGCGGACACATATGTTGCACGGGTCAGTTTCCCATTCTTTAGAAGTGCATCGGAGTCCAGGGGTGGGCGGTTGATAACGGGCTCCCTGGCAATTGATGGTCATCGTCACGGGTTGAAAGTGGCTGCTGCAGCTGCAGTGCCGTGTGAGCTGGGATTTCTTGCTCAAAAAACTCAGCACAAAGTCTAAGTCTCATTGTGAAGTCATTGCCCTGGTGTTTGCACCTCCGTGTCAGGAAAGTTACCTGAAACTTTGAAGTAAGCCAATGACTTGGGTGGCACGTCCTTTCCACTCAGGGGCCATCCAGGGACTTAGTTCTGCCTCTCCCAGCGACCGCGTCCCGACTGCTCCCTCTCGAGTCCAACTTTGACAGGAGCTCATTTTATGTTTTCGTGAGCCTAGCGTCTTTTCCTTTCTGAATTGCATCTTAATGGTTGGAAGTCCTGGAGTTGGTTAGCAGTCAGGGTTCACTTTCCCAGCCGCATAACCGACTGTCCCAAGTACATTTGTGTAAAAGACTTTCCTTTCCCCACTGGGTTGACCCCAGCACCTCTGCCAAAGACGGCTCGTCTGTCCTTACACCAAGTGGCCTTGATTACCGCACCTTTAGAGTGGGGGGGGGGCAGTCAGCAAAGCCATGCAGTGCTACTCTGACCCCACGGAGCCTTTCAGTCAGGAGCTTGCGTATCAGTGCACTTGGGCTCCGCTCCGTGCTGTGTCATGGTTCTCCGCACGCAGGTCTTGCACATGTTTTATTAGATTTATTACTAGCTTTAAAACATTTTTTCATCTGGGCTTGGAGTTTTCTTTGTGGAATAGTTTTGATTACAACTTTAATTTGTTTGATAGATATTGGGCTATTGAGATATTCTAGCTCTTATATCATTTTTCTGAGTGTTTTTCAAGGAATCTGTCCATTTCATTTAACTTGTTTAGTTTATTGAATATCAGTCAATATTTCTTACTATCCTTTTAATGTCTGTAGGATCCGTAATGGTACAGTCTTTAAAATTCCTGGCATCAGTAATTTGTATATTTCTTGATCAAGCTTTAAAGAACCAAATTTCGACTTTATTGATGACTTTCATTATTGGACTGCTTTAGACAACTTTCTTTGACTTTTACTCTTATTCTTACTTTTCCTTCCTTCTGCTTTCTATGGGTTTCATTCACTTCTCTCCCTAGTTTTTTAAGGGGGGGAGTGTACACGTTTCCTTTCGAAACGATTGTGTTAGGCTCACTGGGACCTCGTGTTGCCTGTTCTGCACCAGTTTCTTGTGCCCTTGCCACGTCGAGGGTCGTGGGTTGTGCAGTTTTGCTTGTTCTTGTTGCTCTCCGTCGTTTTTGAAAAGCGTGGGCCTTGGATCTAGGTGGCTTCCATTTATCCTAGGCTGCCTAGAAATCTTCAGTATCAGTAATTTAAAAGTTCTTCAAAGTCAATATTTATAAACCCCAATGGAAAAATTAGCACATGAGCTGCACGGAGAGTTTGCCGAAGAAGAAATACACGTTACTGATGACCGTACGATGTGCTGTCGGTCTCATTGATAATGACAGAGATAAAAAGCATAATCATGGTAATTTTGTGCTTATCAAATTGGCAAAGGTTTACAAAAAGCAAAAAGAAAGTATCCAGATGGTTGAGAATTAAGTATTATAATATACTGCAGATGGCCACAGACTTCATGGAAATTAAAGTCTCTAAGTGTCTGCATTTTAAAGATATAAATGGAAATACTTATGAACGCCACTGTCCAGGAGTCTCAGCCTCCCTCACCTCCAGCTTCTGCGCTGGCAGAGTGGAGTTGCACCTGTTCCTGTTTCATGGAGGTGATGTGAGATTGAATGAGATATTTCACGTGCGATTCCTCACACTCATAAGGACCTACACAGCATGTGCTGCCCTTACTTTATCATGGTGATGGCCATGACGATGGAGAAGATAGATAGATAGATGGATGGATGGATAGATAGATAGATAGGTAGGTAGGTAGATAGATGATAGAATGCTCACTGGTCCTGCCATCAGGCGCTATGGTGTCCTGTGCACCTTCAGGAGTGACCGTCTGGGGAAGCCACAGCAGGAGGTCCAGATGGCTTGCTTTACAAGTGAAGGGAGACTTTAAGTCAAGAACAACAGCTACAGGCCCTACTTTTCTCCACACACACAAAGTCCACAGTGATTACAGATATAACAGAATTAATAGTCACAATAGCCTTGTGAATTACATGCACTAACAAATTTAAAATCAAGATGAAATAGAGTAACTGTTACAAAATATTTTAAAATGCCAGAATTTATATAAGAAAAAAATTTAAACCACAATATACTAACAACCATTAAATAAATGATATAGCATAAAAATCTACCCATTTTCACTCCCCACCTCCCTAGAATGTGCCCAAACTAAATGATCTAAGCGATGAGGGGAACAAAACTCTCAAGGAACCCATGAAGCTCATCTTAAATAAGTGGGTCCAGACAATGAGAGAAGGGGTAAGGGGCCTGACTCACGTCTCATAATTACATATACTTGACACATAAATGAGAAAAGCATACAGTCTGGCTTTTCGTTAAATGTAGAATATATGTATGAGTAACTCCCAAGTGAAACAAAGCAATTCACAGCATATAAAGTTATAGTCAGATAAGTTTAACCTATGTGTGCCAAAATGATTCTGTTTTTTTAAATCCTTAGCCAAAGATGTTTATTGATTTTAAAGAGAGAGGAAGAGAGAGATAGAGGGAAAGAGAACCATCAATGTGGGAGAGAAACATACGCACCCTGACCGGGATTGAACCTGCAAACTTTTGGTGTATGGGATGATGCTCCAACCAACTGAGCCATCCTGCCAGGGCAGAATGATTCTTCATCAGGAAATCTGTCCCTGTAATTCACCACATTAATAGATTAACAAAAATTTATGTGATTATTCCCATCGATATAGAAATAACACTTGATGGAGTTCAATGCTTTTTCATGATTAAAAATTCTTGGAAAAAGTACAACACAGTGAAGAAGAAGAAGGGGAAGTCGCGCAGGTGAAATGAAAGAAAGGCTCCTGTTTTGTTTCAGGTACTGATGGCGTGTCATCTTTTCATGATGAAGTTTACATTTGATAAAACAACTTTTATAATCGTCACAAAAACAAGAGCTCAAGTCTTGAGCTAGTGACCAAGTTCCCATGTTACCTGCTGACTTGGGACCTGTTGCAACATGGTCGTAAAGAGTAGGCATTTCTGGGGATGATGAATACAGACTACAAAACAGGGAGAAAGGTGGAAATCTCAAGCAGAAATGGTGCTTGCCCTTTTTTCTTTCGAATGATTGCATGCATGTATCTTGGAGCCAACTCGATTTTTCTTTCTTCCAGTCCCTGGATGGCTTTGCTCTGGTCGTGAGCGCGGAAGGGGTGATATTTTATGCCTCAGCCACAATCGCAGACTACCTGGGCTTCCACCAGGTAAGCTCAGCTCTTCCGTCTGCCACACAATAGCTTCCATTACGTGCAAATGCCCATTGTCTTCGAGGTTTAAACGTCTCCAAAATCAAGCTTTCCTTATCACAGAGGCTTTATCAGGTAAGGATTTCCACAGCCCAGCGTTGCGGTGTCCAGGGTGTCCCACATCTGAAGGGCAACAGCGACTGTGCTGATGGTGGCATGGCTCCCATGCTTGTCACTCTCTGGTGAGTCCTCACTAGCAGCACTGATGCCTTAAACCTCAGGACAAAGTGTGCTCTGGAAATGCCCTCTTGGATGTGCTGATAATCCATATGGAATGTTCCCACAGACCAGCCGGGGGGTTGGTTCCAGACACTGGGGCCCAGAGCTGCCACCGAGGTCATCAAACTCTGGGACCCAGAGGGCGGCTCCTCCAAGAAAAGGAGCAATAAGAAGTTCCACCCCCACCCAGGAAGGGAGAAGGAAACTTCTCTGCGTGGCCTTTGGGAAGGGAAAGCAGTTTCTTGTGAGAAATCCAAACCCTCAAAATGATTGACACTCCCACAGAGCACAGACTTCTGGGTCTGGGGGGGCATCCACAGTATGAAATCACAAACTCATGGGAAGCCCCGACCTGTGAGGACCTGACGTGCTCCCTGAGGACTCACGGTAACAAACAGTGGACTCGAGAGAGAGAAAAATAGAACTTTGGAAATGAAGAATGCAGTGTGTCAGTCAGTCAGAGTCCTATCCAGGGGTGGAAACTGCAATGATTGGAACAGTTAATATAAAGAATTGCTGTACATTTATGTAAAGATTTATTAACTAGTACCACGGATTAGCAATAAGGGAGAAAAGACGCAGGCACATACAGTGGGTGGAAGACGACAGTGCCCCTAGCACCAAGGCTGGGCGTCCAGGGGAGCAAATTTTAGAGACCCCTCCTCACTGGCGAGGCGAGGCCTGGGCCCCTGGGTAGAGAAGTCCCCCAAGGTGCTCCAGGCCAGGGCTGGCCAGAAAGAAACTGTCCGCTGGGATGCTGGCGGGACTCTTGAGGAGCCTGCCATGGTGGGCCGCTCCTCGGGAGGCTGCTGGGAGTGTCTGATGCTTGAGGGGATGGATCTCCCGCAGCAGAGCCGGAGGCACCATTTCTGGCCAATGGGGAGATGTTGGTAGGACCTAGGATCAGAGCAGAGCTGTGAAAGGGGGGTTGGAACCAAGAGGCAGGTGGTGAAGTTAGTAGCAAAGATCTCACTGGACGGACAGAACACCAAGGGGGTGCCTGGAAGCAAGGGACAACGGAGCCAAAATCTGAGAACGTGGGTCCTTGTTGCACCAGGAAAGTTCAAGACACATTCAAGTCTGCCTGAGTCCTGTGACGCTGAGGAAGTGTTCGATCTGATTTCCACGGAAACTGTCTTTTGAATGTTTGCAAAACTGAAGTGGCTGTCACCTCACCACGATGCTGAGGAGCAGTTTCTCTTACATCTGCCTCTAAGTTTGCTTTCCTACCACCTGAACCCAAGGACCGGATGACCACCATGCCCTGTCCTGCCTGGGCTTCCTTCTCACGAGCCCCAGGGCAGTCCTTCGGCAGTCCGTGTGTCCGCAGTAGGACTCCCCAGCCCCTCAGCTTCTCGTGTAGCCGGTCACATGGCCTGGGTGAGACCCTGCAGCACGTGGAGGTGTGGCCCCTGAGGGACCCCATGGGACAGCCACTATGTGGTGAGTGAGTGAGTGAAGTGTGCTAGGCGAGACCTCCACGCCACGTTCCCAGGCTACATTGCGTGTCACAGCCTCGGCTCTGTCATCCTGGCTGTTAGGTGGCTGCTCTGAGCCTTCTTTCGTTCCTGCACACAATGGGGTAGCAGCAGGGTCCACGGCCAAGGCAGCTGCTGGGACCACACAGGCCCCTGTCCACGCAGAGCACTGGGAAGGGCATTGGCATCTGTGACACTTGTGAGAGGCGTCCCCACCACCAGCCCCGCTGACAGAGGTGTTTCTCCCCTTGGCTGCACCTGAAGTGTGTGTGACAACAGCTCTGTCACTGCGTCCATCTCCTGAAGACCCCTGGCTCAGGGAGATGAGTGGTGATGAGTAACGAGTCTCTCATTCCTAGCATGATACAAACACCAGGCGTGGCCAGCTGAGCCCTGATGCCCTCCCTCTCCACAGTCCCCTCCTGTATGTATGTCCCAGTCGCTCCGGGGTACCTCGTTTACACAGTGCCAACTCCAGCCCTGAGAGACCAGTAGATTGGTGGGCATGGCCGGGGTCAACGGCTCCCTTGCCGAGGGGTCCACTGACACTGTGCCGAGCTCGCAGGGCCACTGGTGGACCCTGTGAGGCTGTGGACATGACTCAATTCCAGCCTCCAGGTGGCGGAGCTCTCAACTGACTTCCCACCATTGCTTGCGCAGGGCCTGCATCTAGAGAAACGCGCTTTGGTCTGCCTTCTCGTGCGGTCACAGGAGTCGCCCGTGAATTCTTTAGCCAGAACTGAAGGATCTCAGTGCAGGCTTCCGCTCCGTGGTCGAGGCAGGGGTCCTGTAGGGCCGCCTCGGGTCCAGGTCTGAATGTGTCTCGAAGCTTGATTATTTCCCGCCAAAGTTACAAGTAAAAAAAAGTGTTGCCTTTTATTATACAGACATTGTTTCCAAATGCCATTACTTTGACTCAAATTTATGCAAAATATTTCATAAAATATTAGAACAGCTTTGTGCTACTGTGAGCTTCTTGTACAAAGCGCTTTACAAAGTCAGGAGCCGGATTCTTCCCATCACAACCTGGCCCCACCATTCGTCTTCAAGTCCAGCGAGTTTTGGGATGAGTTCGTAGGCTGAGACATACGTGGCAGTTGCCATTGACGTTTGTCCATTGAAGAAGTTGTCTGTTGTCTCAAAGGTCAGCGGTTGGGGCAGGTCGTCCCCGTGTGAGCCGGGCGCCTGCCACAGCTTGTTGATCAGAGCGCACGCGTGGGTCACAGACATGCACCCGCTTTGCACGGAGACGTAAAGATGATAACCGCTGGGGTGAGGACTTCGTTAAAGTAATGCTTTTGTGCTGAATTCCACGAATTATGGGTTAGAGCGAAACTAGCGATGGCTTTTACTTCATCAAAGTTGTGTTTTTGTCCATGTGAATACTTGTTACATTATTCTCTCCCCTCCTCACACTTCCCACCATTCCTGTTTCTTGACTTTGCTGCGTCAGACTCACAGTCTGGGAGATTAAAAAAGACACAGGCGGTTAGACACGCCACGCCGATTATTGCAGCACATACCCTGTTTCCTCACCCTGAAAAACAGTCCCACTTAACGCCTCCAAATTTGCCTTAGTCAGAAATGCCTTTTCCCCTTTTACCATGCGTCCTCCGAGTTCATCGGTCCCCTGTTTTGGTGGAGCCGCAGATCCATGCCTCGCATGTTCATTCCGCACATCCCTGTCATTAATAACTGAGGTGTGACAGCGATGAATGGGGCACCCAGGGGGACCTGTGGGCGGATCACCACCTTCCGGGTTCTGTGAGGCGCTGGGGTCACAGACTGAACTCCTGAGAGAACAAGATGAACCACAGTGACAGCCACGACTACCCAGTGCTCAGAGGTCAGCATAAGCTTTTTCTTAATCAAAACCATAGAGGGAAAAATGCCATCCCTCTGCAACAGGATGGAAAAACACCAAATTCTCAGTAATGACGCAACCACGCAGAAAACAGAAAACATTCTTTAAAGAAATTAAAGAAGACCCAGATAAATTAAGGGATATGTCAAATTCATGAATTGGAGGACTCAGTGTTATTATAAAGATGTCAGATCAAGTTATAGAATTAAGGACATTACCACCAAAAAAAATGAGCAGCTTTCCTGGAAATTGACAAGCTAATTGGAAGTGTGGAGAGCGAAAGGGATCTGAGCGGGGGCAGGGGAGGGAGTGGAGTGACTATGGGGGACTTATGATTCCGGACACAAGGCTTCCTGCAAAGCTCATCAGTTAAGACAGTGTGGCCTCGGTGCAAGGACAAATAGACCCACGGGAGAGCTGGAAGTCAGAGAAGACGTGTGAGCATGGGTGGAATTTACGGTAAAGGCAGCATGGCCGACGGTGGGGAAATGGTGACCTTACCGATAACTAGAACCGGGTGAACTGGCTCCACTGGCAGAAAAACAAATCTTGGCTCTTGCCTCACACCATACCCAGTAAATATCAGGTGGATGGTAGAAGTTTCTAGAAGAAAACTAAGGGCAGAGTTAGGAGATCTGTAAGGAAAGATTTCTTAGGACAAAACCCCATCTCTGAGAAAAGATGGCTGAACTAAGCTGAGTTAGACCCACCGAGAGCAGGAAGGCAGGCCAGGGAGTGGAAATGTGTGCCATGGATCACGCCCAACAGAGTCCTCGTGTCCAGAACAGACAAAGAACACTGACAGCTCAGCATGGCAGTCCATGGAAAACGGAGAAAAAAACACAAATGGGCAACATGCACGCACACACATGACACATACACACACACACATCTAAAGACCAATAAATATGTGAGATGCTCAAGTTCCTTCGCGTTTATGACGTGCAAATTAAAACCACACGAAGAAACCCTGACACATTTGTCACAGTGGCTCAAAAAAGAAAGGGCGACGTGCCGGCTGTTGGCAAGAATGTAAAGCAACTGAACTTTCACACTCGCCACAACAGGGGTGTGTATGTAAGCACTCACTTTGGAAAGCCGTTTGGCGTTAGATACTGACACTGAACTTCAGCCACCATGACCGTGTAATTCCACACCTGGGTGTGTCCTCACAGACCCGGTAGTGTCATGTGCATGGGCCCGGATGGGAAACAGCCCAGATGTCCATCAGCAGGGAGGGGGTTAGTCAGAGGGGGCGTCCGTGCAGTGAAACCTGTACAACAATGGGGAAACTGCCCTGTATACAACGTGGGTCAATGGACAGGCACCAAAGAGTGTGGCGCCCCATTTGCGTGCAGAACCAGTGACCACCTCCAGGGAGGGGGAGAGAAGGGGCCTCTGAGGTGTTGTTGGTATCCTGTTTCCTGATTGGGTGGTGGTTACACCAGGACCTCATTGAGCTGTATATTAATGATTCGGGCACTTTTCGGCTGTTATGTTGTGCTTGAATTATAAAACTTTATTAGGAAAACATCCCTGAAGGAAGTGAACTTGTGATCATAGAGCCTCCAGGTCAGGTGAGAGCCATCAGGTGAGCTGGAAGCCACCAGGTGAGACAGGAACCTTCAGGTTCGATGGGAGCTGCCAGACAAGGTGGAGCCAGCAGGTCTGGAGCTAGAGGGAAAGCCTGTGCATCCCCTTCCACCATGAGTTGGTCTCTGCTGGTTGGTCCCACATTCATGTCCAGAGCCCCTGACCCTGGACAGCACTGACCAAGGACAATTCCATTCTGACCTCTGTGTGCACTTCTTTCTGTGCAGTACAGTCTCTTTGGACTGTGATGTGCACAGGGGATTGGAGTCCAACCCTTGAGTTGTGATCACATTCTTGTTCTGCCTTCCTGAGGTTGTATCTGGTTTGACATTCAGGGCATCCCAACCAGCCTTAGCCAGAGTTACAGTTGAGAGAAGGCAGCGGGAGGTATGTACGGGCCCTTGTCATTTATGTCCGTGCTCTGAGCATGTTTTCACTGACAGTAGCAACAGCCTTCGTGGCCGGTGCCTGTGGCCTTTGTGCCCCAGATAGCAACTTCCCAGTGTGGGCCGGGTGCCCGCGAGGGCCGGCCTCTGTGTATAGGGCCCAAGCAGAGGGTAGGACAGAGGGAGAGGGAGGGCTATGGACTGGTGGGTGTCTATGGAGTCCTGGAAGGGGCTGAACATGGCCTGGAGCTGCCAGGAAAAAGGAAGTCACTGGCTGAGAGGCACTGGTGGCTCCTACCTCACCTCTTGGGGTGATTTCCTGACAAACTTTCGTGATTTGAATGTAACATGTAGTCTTTAATGTGCTCTAATAATACAGCTTGATGAATTCCAAGTCACTGAGGGTCAGGATCAATTTAGAAAAGTGGGTGTCTTGGCCCCAGAAGACATTTGGTCTCTGAGCCCCCTACTCTGACCCTGCAGGTGCCACATGGCAGGTGGGTGGGGGCCTGGCGGGCTCTGCATTCCAGGTCGTGTGGCCCACCCTCCCAGGGAGGGAATGGCCCCAAGGCCAATCTCTGGTCTTTGCTGTGGACTTTCTCTTCACGCACTTGACTTGCTTTTGACAGATGGATGAGGCGTTTGTGCAGGTAGTAATCAACAGGTACCGCAGGGTAAGGCTGAAATAACTGCTGTGATGTTTCAGACGGACGTGATGCACCAGAACATTTATGACTACATCCATGTGGACGACCGCCAGGACTTCTGCCGGCAGCTGCACTGGGCCATGGACCCTCCCCAGGTGGTGTGCGGGCAGCCCCTGCACTCGGAGACAGGTGGGTCTCCCCGAGACTGGGAGCCCTTCGACACGGATGCTGCCCAAGAACCTGCCCACCTAGCTTCCAGCTCTTCTCCTTCACATTGAATGTGGTTTCCCCTCCCTCTTTCAGCACCCCTCTTGCCTCCTCCATTCAGCCCCATGTGGCTCTCGGGCTCCTGAGTGTAATGGCGTCTGGCCACTTCTCTGGGCTCTGCCTGGGCCCGAGAACCCCTCCCCAAAAAGCCGCTGTGCTTGTCTTCTCCTCGGGACACGGTCCTCCAGGAATTATTCCTTTGGCCCACGTTAGATTTACCTTTTTTTTTTTTTTAAGATTTTATTTATTTTAAAGAGAGGGGAAGGGAGGGAGATAGAGAGGGAGAGAAACAGCAATGTATGGTTGCCTCTCACACGGCCCTCACTGGGGACCTGGTCCGCAACCCAGGCATGTGCCCTGACGGGGAATCGAACTGGGACCCTCTGGTTCCCAGCCCGTGCTCAATCCACTGAGTTACACCAGCCAGGGCTAGATTTACCTTTTTTAAAAAGCCCCAAAAGATTGTTGTCTGCTCATAGATGTTGCCCCTTGCAGTCAGAATCCCCTGAGAAGCCCCACCGGACCAAGGCCCCTGTCTACTCAGGACATGGTTGGCAGGCGTCCAGCTCCCGCAGAGCCGACTGTTGCTCAGGGGACAGTGCCCTCGGGTGCTAGGAGACAGGGCGCCACCCGCCTGGGCCCCAGCTGGGGAGAGCGATTCCCGATTCTTTCACACGTCTCCCCAGAAGTTGTAAATGATTCAAGAAGTTTCCAACACAACCTCACGCAGCAGCATAATTACCTCATAAAGCTGAGTGAAGAAAGCAAACCCCAGGTGCTGACACGCAATCCCACTTTATAAAGCTCAAAACAGAGAAAGAACCACCAATGGTATCAACACGTGTGGTCGTACTGAAGTGACGTTTTTAAGGGCAAAAGACCGTGAGCACACTTGTCAGAGCAGCTGTCTCTACGTGGCCATGGGGATGGGCAGGAGCACGGGGGACATGCGAGTTGCGCCCTCCAGGGCAGCATGTCACAGGGTGACAGCTGGCTGCTACTTGTATGCCCTTGCTTATCAGTGTGTTTTTTTGGTTTCTCTTGGTCACTGCCTTCCTGGCTCTCACCACTGCCTGCGCCCACCTGGGCAGGAGAGGATGCTGTCCTAGGGAGGCTTCTCAGGGCCCAAGAGGGGGCCACGGGCCCCACCGAGTACTCGGCCTTCCTGACACGCTGCTTCATCTGCCGCGTGCGCTGCCTGCTGGACAGCACCTCCGGCTTCCTGGTGAGTGAGCATGATGTCCGGGTGCATTGCTTCCGGTTGCAGAAGGGACGGAGGGGGTGGGGGGCTGGGGGCTAGCCCGCACGTGGTTCTCAGCGGGACCGAGTGACAGTGGGCAGCTGAGCTCCAGTGAACGCGTGACCTGCTACAGATCGATGGTACGGCCCCGCTGAAATGTTAAGGATTTGCAGTGGGTTTTACACTGCACTGGATTTTTATTTATGCTTATTTTACTTATTTATGTTTAATTTATGTATTGATTATGTTTAATTGTGCCGTTATTTCAAATCCATTTTCAAAGATTTTCTTCGTACATACCACAAGAACCTGAGACTACGTTCCTGCCAGGCATTTAGGTGTAACCTCTTCTCTTGCAAATAGATACTCGGGTTCCTGCTTCTCCTCTGTGACCATTTCTGCTTCCTCACTGAGGGGCCAGGGGAAGGGAAGAGACGGCCTCGTGGGGGCACAACAGGGCCGAGCCCCCAGCCCACGCCAGGCCTCTGCCGACCTCCCAGACTGTGTGGCGTTCCAGAGCCTCTGCCGCCACCCCTTCCCCAGCTGGGTCCTCACACTCTCCTCAGGGTCACAGCCTCCCAAGGTCCCCCATGTCCCCACCCTCCGGTAGCAATTCAACACTGAGACCCTCCAACCCCAAGGTCCTTCGTCATCAGTGCTGTAGGGCAGGCCTCTTGGGCTCTGCTTCCAGCCCCCATTGCCAGACCACAGCACACACCCCCGGACCCACCTGGACTGTGCATCCTGAGGGATTCGACTCCCCACCCCAGATTTTGGGCCTCTACCCTGGGGTCTATGTCCCCACCTGGGCTATGGGCCCCTGGAGGGCCCATCTCCCCACCTGGGCTGTGGCCCTGGGAGGGATGAACCCTGTTGTTTGGTGTTTTGTGTTTGACAAAGCCCCTGAGTGTTGGGCCAGGACTGGGCTGGTGATTTCTAGCGGGTGCTCAGTGTGCATGTAAGGAGGAAAGGCAGCCTGCCTGTGGATCACCCTCTAAGTGGCTCTGGAAGAGGGAGCAGTCCCTGCAGACCTGTCCTCAGGCGCCACCTACTGGCTTGTCGCATTGGTGCCTGTCTCACTGTTCTTGCTTTGTGCCAGCTTTTCCAGGTCAGGGCCCTTTGAGCCCCGACAACCCCCGGGCCGGGATCTTGGGGAAAAGCACACCCAAACCATCCCACACTGGAGCTGTCGATCAGTCCTGGGATGAGGGGGCACACCCCCTCAGGACTTGAGGCCCTTGGCATCAGTGGCCTGGGCTGCCCAGTGCCAGTCCTCTGCAGGCTGGGCTCAGTGCAGAGGAGCCGTGCCGCTCCAGAGGCTGCAGTTTCATTAACCTTTTCCTGCTGGTTGGTTGGTTTGTTTCTGCATTAAAAGTTTCTTTTTCCCTTAAGAAAAACACTATTTGTATGTAATACAAATTCAGTCACTTCGGAACAGTAGAGAATGATAAACCGTTCCTCCTTCACATCTACCCAGGCCCCTTCTCCAGATGTCATTGCCCCAACTACACCCCTTCCTGAGGTGTTTTGCCCAGCATCTTGCTCCCCTTCCCACCCCATACCCCCTCCGCTCTGCTCCACCCTGACCCATGAGGAAGCTGGGCCGCTGCTGCATCTGGGAGACCTTCCCCTCCAGTCCCTGTGTCCCGGTGATCTCCCAAGACTAGTGTGTGCTTCTCCCTGAGCCTCGCCTGGCTGACCTCTCTCCAAAGGGGGGTTCCCACCAGAGATGCTGTGCTTCCAGCCCTGCACCACCTGCCTCAGGCTTTGTATTTGCACAGAGTGACTGCAGCTGAGCAAGTCACTCCTGGCTGCCTTATTGTTTATGGCAATATTTTGGCTTCAACCATGTGATAGTGAATTGACAGCTTCATGGCCCCTGCATTTTATTCTCCGATTCAAGGGGACAGTGAAGAAGGTGGCTGGTGGGTGACAGTGGGAATGTCTCTTGAACCAGTTCCGAGGACCTCTGTCCAGCCCCTCAGGAGCATCTGGAAGACCTGCTTGCTTCTGCAGGTCCCCCAACCTCCACCAGGTCCCTTCGTTCATAAAAAGACAAAAACAAAAACAAAACACAACTGTTCGTTTGCACCACAGCCCTGACATACACACAATCTCCCATCTTTTATTTAGGCAACTGGTTGTCTGTAAAGTCTTTTATTTTGGTGTTTTGTTCTAAATTTTGTCAGAAACTAAGGTGGTTTTACTGTAGCTAGATGCAGATATTGTACGTTTTACTACACCGTCAAGGAGAGATTGAAATATAGGTTGAAAACGAAAGTAAAAGCACCGAGGAAGCAGGCAAAATAAGTTAGTTTGAGAATAAGCGTCTGGTCATATTTTACCCTTAAGTCCGTTGCTGCGCAATGGAAAGTGCTCAGGCGCGTATGGCGAGAGCTAGTGCGCCGGGCGGCACAGCGCATGCGCGACCACAGGCTCTTCCCAGCTCTGCCAGTGACTGTGTGGAACCCGATCGATCCACAGACTGGGCGAGGCGGTGTTGCCTGCTGCTTGTTCAAGTTTCAGGGGTCCAGTTGACATTCGGTCGGTACCTTGTCATAAACCATGGTAGAAATGTTTATACAAAAAAATTGGCAAACAATACAAATCAGATCTTCGTTGTATGGGGAGCCTGATGTTAAACATAGCCCAGCATACCACTGCCTTGGGTCCTCGTTGTCATGCTTGTGACTGGCATATACTAGGTGCTTTATAGGTATTTGCTCATTCGGTAAATCCACAGACAAGTGGAGAAATGGACAGATGGATGTGTGGGCGGATGGAAGGATAAGTGGGTGGAAGGAGGGAAAGGAAGGGAAGGCAGTGGGGCCACGTTGTGGGGTCATTCTTATATCAAGGGCAGGAGCCCGAGCATCCTAAAGGCACTTGGTAACTAACTCAATTATAGATCAGCTTTTCTATGATATAGAGATCTTTATTTTAATTTATCACCAAATGTTAAGTTACACATTGGCTTTTAAACTTGCACTATGTACTGCAGATAAACAAAGTCAGGCTGTCCCTCAATGTTGTCACCACAAGTGAAGGAGTGATCACTTGGAAATGGAGGGTTAAAGTTGGAACAGCCCTCAGAGACGACCCCCCGCAGCAAACCGTGCTGGGGTTAGCGCCAGCCCAGGCTGATGCACGTGGACGCTTGCACGTGGCCCATGAGCACACACCTGTCAGTTAAAGGCTGATACAGAGAATCATTCCGAAGGCCTTGTGATAGTGCTTGTGCCACAGAGGCCAAGCATGCAGAAATGTCAGTTCACGTCTCCTCAGTGACCTAGGACGAGCTTCTTGTCTGTGTTTCTATCCTGGAGCATATCATTTCTGCGTCTTTTGACCATGATGCTAATTGCTCTGTGAACATGTTTCTGTCTTTAAAAACCAGACAATGCAATTTCAAGGAAAACTAAAATTCCTGTTTGGACAGAAGAGGAAGGCACCATCGGGGACAGCCCTGTCCCCTCGGCTGTCACTGTTCTGCATCGTGGTACCTGTCCTCCTACCTGCTGTGGCAGAGATGAAAATGAAGGGTGCATTCTTGAGGGCGAAGCACAGGACAGACATCTCAGCCACGATGGACACAAAGTAAGTAAGAAACCCTCAGCAGCCGCACTCACTGTGGCTGGCGCTTAAAGCAAAGTACCTGAGACAGAGCACTTTCTGTCTACTCTTTCTTTATTTCCAGCAAACAACAAAATGAGAAACTTGGTGTCTTTTAAGCTAGCACATTATGGAAGCCACTATTAGAAAAAATGAAATGCCACCCTGGCCAGCATGGTTCGGTTGGTTGGAGCGTCATCTCATAACCAAAAGGTTGCTGGTTCTACCCCCAGTCCCGGTATATATAGGAGGCAACCAATTGATGCTTCTCTCTTGCATTGATGTTTTTCTCTCTCTCTAAAAGCAATGGAAAAATGTCCTTGGCTGAGGATAAAGAAAAAAGATGCCTTCGTGAACTGTGGCAGCTAACCTGCCTACACCTCTTCCTCCCTAAATCCTCCAGTTAGAGTCCAGACACAGGAGGCTTCTCTCTCAAGCCCCAAAGGCCACCTTGGGGGGCATGAATGTCCACCCCTCTTTGTCATCCAGGATTAACCTCTGGTGTCTTCAACTACCAGTTAGACAATTTGGCGACTGGACAGCAATCACGGTGATTGCAGCGCTCCCGTTGTGTGCTCTGGTTTCTGGCGATCCTCATTCTCAGTTCTGTTCCTGCGATGTGGTCTGCCTTGGGCCTGCAGTTGGAGCCACTGACTTCATGGCACAAGCCCCTACCTTGCTGCTGCTGGTCTCACATGTCTGCACCAAAGGTGGCTTCTAAGGACACAGGCACACACGAGCCTGGGGCCATCCTCTGGGTCCCTGGCAGGTGCCAGCATGCTAAGACAGCAGCTTTGTGGAGTAGTTTTAAGTGAAATATATATGCCTTTTTAATTTTAAAGATACAAAATGTCATGAAATATAAAGGAGGAAAAATGCAATACCCAATGAAAACAGCTGTAAACCTAAGTGATAAAGCAAGATAAATCAGGAAGGTCTGCCAAAGTACAGAGGTTAGTTATTGCCCAGAGACCAACTCACGTGTGCAGAGCCCATTGCAAAGGTCTCATCTGCCTGGTGGGGTTGAGCCTGTCCAAACCTGCTTTCTTACCACCTGGATTAACACACTCCTCTTCCTCTTCATTTACTCTCTTCGAGTTTTCTTTTTTTAAGCTGCTGTGGCTTGGTAATTGTAATTGAAACTCATGCAATGAGTCTTCTCTCTTCCATACATGTTTTTCCAACCCTACAAACAAGAGAGAGGAAAATTCTCCCTCTCTTCCCATCGCTGGGCAGAGGTCGGTGTGCAAGGTGGGCTCCTGCCGCCCCCTGGTGACCACACAGGGAAGCACAGGCTGGCTGCACTGCTGCAGCAAGCGTATCGAGGTGGCAGGTGTGGTGTGGACTTAAGGGATACGAAGGTGGCCCACATGACGACAGCTGAGTCAATCCTAGACATTGTACTGTACAGAATATCATTAAAATTCAGAAAAGGGAAGACAGAGGCTCGAGGAGAACGTTGATTCCGCTCAACATTTTAAGAGAGTAGCAGACAACTTCCTCAGTTTCCTGGTTTTGGAATTCCCAGCTTCTCTGAATGGATTTCCTAAGCCCAGTTTCAGTTCACACATCATGTTCACTACCCTCTGAGCTCAGAAACCATGGAAGGTGTAAACCCAGAGAATCAGAGGCCCTGAGGGCTGCTCTGCATGTGTGTCATTGTCCCTGCAGATAGCTGTTCAAGTCCTCCACAACTTTCCCGATAGCTTTGTGACATTCCTTCACGCCCAATTGTCCATGGATCCTGTATGTGTGACTCCACCTGCTTGCTAACACTTATTTGTTCCCCCAAATCAATATCCAGGGGCTTTTGCAGTCGTTCATGGTCATGTGCAGAGTGGCAGATGCTTGAGTTGCCCAATGAACACATTCCAGCTGCGGGAGATACTTCACCCTCTTTCTCTGCTCTTTCCTCTTTTCTCTCATCTTCTCGATCTCTGTCCTCCTGTCTCTGCTCTACAGAGATGGCCAGGGGATGGCAAGGCGGAGCAGGGCAGGAAGCTGTGGCTCTGGGGCCAGTCGGGTGGACTGGGTTTGAATCCCACCCCTGCCCCTGCTAGAGGAGTGTCCCCAAGCAAGTCACTTAACACTTCTGAGCCTGTCTTTTCTCTTGAAAAATATTTTTGAAAAAGAATCTAGCAGGAGGGGTTGCCTCAGACTTAGGATCCTGCATAAGCTCTGTGAGGGGGGCGTGTATGTGTGTGTGCTCAGGAGTGATGGCTCAGTATTCACTGATTTAGTATTCACAGTGATGTTGTAGAACGTAAGTGTAAATAACAAGAATCGGCTGCATTTTCATTCTGGCCATCCAGAATAAACCAAAAGCATCGAAAAATCATTCTGTGTGCAAGCTGACTTTCTGAAGCAAATCTAGCCCTTTATTGACCTAAAAAGTGACATGAATTGGAATTTTCAGCAAATCTCTGGCTGAGAAAAGGCTTTACAATCTATCAGAGTTAAAAAGTGTGAGTTACTGGTGTGTCTCTCCCTCTAAGCTGTGACAGTAATGCCTGTCTTATTGTTAACTTCTGCCGTCAACACATGTGGTCTGCGTATCATTTTGTGATTTCTGTTCTTCACAGAGCAAAAGCCACCAGGAGTCTGTGTGTGTCAGAATTGCACGGAAAACCCAATTACTTAGCAGGTACTTTTAAAAGTTCACTATGTCATCCTTTTTAAATGGGTAAAATGTGTCCATGTCCCTCGGAGGGCTCCCCCTGCTTCCGGAAACCATGGTGTCTTCCATGGAAATGCTGTTTGGAGCAAGCGAGGCTGGGACGAAGGTGGGCTCCCGTGGGCTCTGGTCTGTGCCTTTCTGAGGAACTCCATGAATCATGTCCATGGAGAACAAAGCTTGTTAGGTCTAGGCGCCATTCAGTTCACGCGATGACGGCTTTTCCCTTCTCTGAATCCTGACAGGAAGAAACAATGGAGAAAATGGCATTTCAGTGTTCAGGGCACAGATGGATGCCTGCCGCTGGGCCCGGGTTCCAGCCAGGGCCACGTGTCTGTGTCTCAGGGGTGGCCCCGACCTCGTCCTTTATCCTGAGGGGGCTGCAGGGTAAGTGGTTCCCCTGCCCAAGGCCAGATATAGCCAAGTCACAGCCAGGTTTTAAGAAAGAAAAGAGCAACTGGTGGCCTTGACCATGACTGCTAAACCTTGCTCTTAATGGAACATGCAGATACATATGAAACATTCCTAAACATGCTTCTTGCCCTAGAAGTCATTATTCCACATGTGGATACTGGCCGGAGACAGGGGAGGGGACTTCAGTGGGGGCTGCCAGGATCTTTGGACTTGCCCTCTGCCTGTACCCTGGACCCTGGGTGGATGACTGCCCCATCCTCCGCCCTCACCTTTGCTTGGAAACCCTCTGCACTTCTCCCCACAGCCCCCTCCCCTTCCCTGACCAGTGGGTCTCCTCTTGGAGGACTGGCCTGGCTGTGTGGTTGCAGGGCTCTACCTCCTGCTCCCGGTCACCATCTCCCTGGTCACCACAGGTGATGCCACACCATGTAATGACTGTGGCAGCAACCTGGGCAGTGACAGGGCCTGGCATACAGAAACCACTCAGAAACCCCTCTCCCAGTGTTAGTAGCTACTGGTGTGGCTGACCCTTCACATGTGGCATGTGCCTTACAGGGATGCTGCTCTCTGCACCCCCACCCCATCCTGGGCCTTCAGAGTCCTGCTGGGCACCCAGGAGGTCGTGGAGGATCAAGCACAAGAAGGGTGGGCGCTGGTGCTGGCATCACAGGGCTGCCAGTGGCTTAAGAGC
Organism: Micronycteris hirsuta; assembly: GCA_004026765.1. Lineage (NCBI taxonomy): Eukaryota > Metazoa > Chordata > Mammalia > Chiroptera > Phyllostomidae > Micronycteris > Micronycteris hirsuta. Next base: position 38,056 of record PVJI01001963.1, on the reverse strand, counting down.
AGCAGTGGAGAGTGGGCACGCAGCAGCCCTCACAGATTCAGTCAGTGTTACCCTAACTTAGCACCCTCCCTTATCACCACCTCTGCTCTGTCTGACTGGCCATCTCCCCTCTGCAGGGACTGGGGAGAAGAGCACAGGAGGGTGCCAGGCGGCTCCTCCGGGGTAAGGAGGAGAAGGCGGGAAATACACGCATATGACTGCTGCTTCGAGACGCCGGGACCCATGAGGCAGCTGAACTGGGCGACAGGGAAACATGGTCAGGATGGCACCAAGCTGAAGCTGGAGACCAGCAGGAGTGACCCGTTCTCTGTGCATGCCACACCCCGGGGCTCCTGCCTGGCCTACCCCGGCACCCCGGGCGCTGTCCCTGCCTTCAGGAACTCACCCGGCTCGCAGCAGTCCCCCAGTGCGTATGCCAGCCAGTCAAGCAGAGCCTTGCGGGATGGTGATCAGGGCCAAGTACACCCCGCCACCAGCTGTCCCTTCCCCCAGGGGAGCCTGGAGAACCAATTCCCTCAGCCTGGAGTTCAGTGTCTCGCAGCAGGGGGATACTCCACCGAGGACCTCAAGTTGCCAGGTGTGCCCATGCCCCTGGAGGCCCCGTGCAACCCCATGTTGTCACTCAACGTACCCATCAAGATGGAGAGTGACTCTGGGTCTGAGGACGCAGCAGATGGCTACTCTGTGTCCCCAAGCCAGGTGTGGCTGGGAACCAGTGATGTGGCCAGGAGACAGCTGGTCACTTTCCCTACCAGGATGCACTTAAAAACAGAGCCAGACTCCAAGCACCACCTGTACCCCCCACACCTGGGGCATGGCATGCTGGGAGCTCCCCCCAGGCCTGGCAGGGAGCTGGCCCCATTCCATCCTGCACACTTCGTCTGCCTGGAGCGTGGCCATGGCCCTCCCGAGCCGGAGCCTCCCCCCTGCCTCTGTGTGCGGAGCCACCGGCCCCCCACTCTGGGCTGTGACTGCAGAGCTCCCGGGACCACACCCATGATCAAGCTTGAGCCCTTGGACTCCCCGCCATGGGCGGCTCACAGCCAGGGTGGGGTGCCCAGAATGCTCCCCAGAAGTGCCTTGGCGACACTGGTGCCTCCGAAAGCCTCTGAATGCTCTTTTCTGCCATAGATCTGGGTGGTTGTTAAAAGTGGCGTCTGTCCACGCTCTGATTCACCTGTCAGCCGGGATAGATGGCAGGTGCAGGTCAGAGCCTCTGTTCAGTGACACTCTGCAGAGTTGCGCCAGTTCAGGCCTCTGTTATATGTTACATGCAAGAACACATTCTGTGTTTTGTAAAATATCACCAAAGTTATTAAGTGCAAAGTGGCCTTAAGTCAGTTCCAGTATGATAGTACTTCTCTCTGAGGGATTAAAATTTTTCAGGAAGCAACCACCACAGGGCATGCGGGCCTGACGGGGTGCACTCCAGGCTTGAGCGGTGGCAGCAGGCTCTGGGCTGACTGTCGATCACGTCCACAGTGCATGCAGGCTGTTGAGGTGAAGCTTCCTGAGGCCCCACACCTGCCTCCCAGCTCCTGGCTTGAATTCAGAGAGCAGCCCCACCCGGGGATTCCACTGCCAGCAGTAACTCAGGGCTGTAACTCACTGAGCTTCAGGTGGCCAGGCACCCATTCATGGAAGGAATCTAGGACATTCCAGGCAGAAGGCACTGTGGACACCCGGTCCTGCAGCACATGCTCTGCGACTCACGGTGGAGTTTAAGGCCAAACTGGAGTGGAGATGCACAGGGCAGTGTCCAGTTCCTTCCGGAGGTCTCTCTGAGGTTTTGAATGGGCCTCTGAAGATGGTTTATGCTCATCTGTCTCTTGGTGCAGCGGGTAACATAGTGTTCACAGAGTCAGGGTTTGGAGGTAGAAGTTGAAAACAGAGAAAAGAAACAGGAGGTCGCGTTGTGCTGCTGTCTTGCTGACTGTCCACAGTTTTTCAAATGAGGACTCCAGTCACCGTCCCAGGAAGAATTATTAGAGAAAAGGCAGGCAGGTAACTTTCGTCATTGAAAATGTGATACATTCTGCTTGTAGAGAATTTGGATACAAAGCATAGATCGGAAAGTGAAGGGGACCCCCATTCTCTACCCAGAGATGGCTTGTGGCTGATGGCAAAGTTCCAGGGGGGACTCCAGTGCACCCCATCGGGGTCTGAAAACCAGCAACGGGCAGGAGGAGAGGCCACAGCAGGTAGGCCCTGGGGGAAAAGGACATCTGTCCTTAAAGTCGCCTCCAGCTGGGCATCTAGGGAGGTGGCAGGAGCCCCTGAGTGAGAAATTGCTGTTCCGCCATCCGGAAATCCTACTCCTCAGTGTGTGGTTTTTCCGCTCCGTCATCAGTGGCTTTGGGGTGTCAGTCTTCAGTTCCCGGGTTACTGCTGAAACTGGTTGGTAAGAGCCACTCTGAGGACCAGCCACCCAGAGGACCTGCTACCTGTGAGGATCAGCCGCCTATGAGGACCAGGCGCTCTGAGGACTGCCTACTTCCCCTTCTCGCCCCACGCTGGCCCAACATCCCCTGTCTACCCAGTTCTCACACCGAGCATAGTGCACCTCTGCTCCCTGGGTATCTATAGATTTTATTCCAAAGACAAGAGGTGGAGTTTCAGAATCTTCCTGCCTTCTTCCTGTTCAAACTGAGTGCCCACTCCTCATCACCGGAAGCCCCTGAGCATCTCTTGGGAGTAGCCGTCCACTCTCTGTGCTCCCACCTGGGGGGGCTCTCCCTCAGCTCCTCCTCTCACTTCATTCAACTGAGGGGATGCAGGCCACTGCCCTTCCCCATCTTCGGATGCTGCAGATGGGCAGCATTGCGCATATCTAATGTGTAACTATGAAAATATGGGACTGAAAAGATGGAATTCAGAGATGTCTTTGCGTGTTTGCACACTGTAGCCAGATCCCAGCATAACTGAAGGAGAGCCGCAGGCTTGAACATCACGGGAGGAGAAGCCTTTCCAAACATACTCAGCGAACCCTGCCCATGGGCCGAGGCACTGGCGCTGCCCTGTCCCGCCGGCACCAGTGCCCGTGCTGCCCCGCCTCCTCCCTGGAGATCAGATGACCCCATCTGTCCGCATTCTCCCACGTGCACCAGATTGGGCATCATTGGGGGGACCAGGCGTGCTTGTCGATGTAGAATTCAGCATCTGGACCTCAACGCCATAGGTTTTCTGTCCTTGAGACGGTCTCGTGCTTGGGCCCAGGTCCCTTCCTCTGCTGGGTCAGCAGCAGCAAAACTTCCCTGAGTCAGCACGTCTGTTATTTTACTTGCTTGTCTGTCCTCAAAACCGTGTGGGGAAGATGACGACAGGAGGCAGAGGTGCAGCCGTGGCGTCCCCGGCTCTGCGCTGTCCACAGCAGTGCTAATTACAGGCTGTGCTCCTCTGTGGTCTGTGGCTTTTGCCTGCGTCGCTGAAACAGATTACAATCGAGTGGAAGGTGGGGTTGGGATGGAAGGGAGGAGATACACACAAATTGTATTTTATATTTGGGCGGTTTCCATGGGAAGAAAAAAGTTTTCAATATCTAGACAGATGTTTTTGAATTTTACAAATGGATGACTATCATGTAACTTTTTGTAGTTTCCTTGGTGCCTTTAGAAGGAGCTTTCAAATGTATTTCTGATACATTACATTTGCAATATTGCTGTAAAATAAATCATGGTAATAAGGGTGGATCATAAATGGAAACATCTACTTGATTTTTTCAAATGAAGTCACTTTATTTCCTTTAAAAATGGGTGTGTTTAACTTCCATGCTAAGACAGTTCTTTACTGTCTTAGGTACAAGGCAGTACTAAAAATAAAAATAAATATGGTGGAGCCAAGCCACAGGAGGAGGGGGACTGACCAACGGGGCAGCACCCTTGCTGTGACCTAGGACTGCTTCCTCCCTCCACCTGCCAGCCCCTCTCCTGCCCATCCATCACTGAGGGTTAGGGCACTCTCCCGGGTGCCTTCAGGAGACCCCAGACTTGATCTTTCCAGTGAGAGCAGATGCCCCTGCCACATGTGTGTGGAAACCCTATGGGATCAGCCCAGCCTGGCCCAGGACCTGTTGATAGGTGTGTGAGAAGGGGCAAAGGTCATCAGGGCCCAGGCAGAGACCCCTCCCAAGGCCCAGAGAGTCGTGGTTGTTTCCTTCGTTTGGTCAAAGAGCACCTCCAAAACAACACGTTTCAGGTGTCCTGGACAGAGCATGGATCTGCCCCTGCCTGCAGCAGGTCACGCCCTGGCCAGGCCTCCTTTGGGGTCCTGAGACTCCTGTGTCCTTCACAGGGGAGAGAAGGTCAGCCACCCCGCATTTGCTGGGCCAAACCCAGCTGCTCCTTCCGAGGTGGCCGCCTGTCCTCCCCTGTGCCACCTCCCCATCTTGCACATGTTCTTCAGACTCACGTGGGTTGAGACCTGAGATGGAGGTCATTCACTCACACTCTGTCCCGTGACTGTTTTGCTCCTGTGAGGACAGATGGGCATGGGGGTCAATTCCAGACCCCCAAATGCACTGTTTAGGACTGAAGATACCCCAAGAGAGCTGTCTGTGATCCTCCAAAGGGGTCCTGCCATGTGTGTGCTTCAGTCCCCTTGTGGCAGCAGCACCGCAGGTTGGGTTTCAACAGACACACATTTTGGGGCTGCACTCTGAGACCAGGTGCCAGACAGTGGGTGAGGGCTCAGGCAGCTTTTCACTATGACCTCACTGGTGGGATGGGCCCGATCTGTGGCATGTTTTCTGAAGGACGCTTTGGGCCTAGTCCCCCTCCAAAGGCCCACCTCCAAACACCATCACCTTTGGGGTTAGGTTTCAGCATATGAAGTCTGTGGGACACAGGCCACAGCAGCCCCACCAGCAACCGGACCAGCAGCCCTGGGGCTCACATTCCCACCAACACGGGGTGTTGTCAGACGCTTTGGTTTTGTCCTTTGGAGGGTGAATGGTAGGTGGTTGTTTTATGTGTATTTCCTCCCTTTCATCATTCGACAGTAGTTGTTAAGTCCCTGGTGAACATCAGGCCCCATGACAGGGCTGGGGACACACCAGAGATGGAAGGATGCAGACATTTGTGCCGTGCTGAAGCTGACACCCATGTGTGTGCACACGTGTGCATGGGGGAAGGGAAGGAGAAGTGACGCAGAACCACTAAGTTCCGTAATGCATCAGGAGGGGATGGGTGCCACACAGGTGGATTAGCCAGGGTGGGGCAGGGGGCAGCCCATGTGGCCGCTTCGTGGGCAAGGCCGTGCTGGGAGGCTGTGTTTGAGCCAAGACCTGAAGTTGACTTGCAGGTGCAGGTACACAAACAGCTCAGGCGGTGGGGGTGGAGGAGCCGTGGGCTGGCGTGGAAGGGAAGGAGAGGGTGGGACAAGGCCCTGTAGGGCCTGCAGGTCACAGGTAGGTCTGAGTGAGAGGGAATGGCAGGGCTTCGAGTGGGAATGAGCCTGGTCTGTGGTTTGAAGGTTGTGAGGGCTGCAGGATGGGGCGGGGAGCCTCCTGGCCTCCCGAGGATGCTGACCAGGCCTGGGGCAGCACAGACCTGGTTTCTCCGGCACACTTGCCCTCCCTGGGTGATTTGTGCTTGCTTTGCTCAGGATAGCAGTGTCCCTCAGCTGCAGATCGCTGCCTGCAGCTTGTCTTTTCAGTGAAGGATTTTTTTTCCAATCATAAATGAGTTTAAGATTTTAGCATAGCAAACATTCTTTATGGCTTAGGCATTTAGCATCCTAATGACTTTGACAGTGCCTCTGACATAAAGCCCATTTTGTCTGACACCAGCTTTGAGGGCCTCAACTGGCCATGTGCAAACTGCTTCCATGCCTAGCCATCCTGTTGATGTTTTAGGTTTTTCTCACTAACAGCTATTCTGCTGTTTTAAAATCCATTTACTTGTGTTCTGATCATTGATATAGTTGAACATATTTCTACTTTGTGTTCCAACTTACATATGATCCTTTGGCATTTCCTCCTTTCCTACTGTCCACGTGGGGTTGCTGGATTTCCTCTGTTCCTTTCCCCATCTGTTTGGAAATCACAACTGTATTTCTGTTTCTTCAGTGGTTACCATGGATGTGCCTATTTAACACGGTCTCAGCTGGAGCTAACAAAGATCTCTGTTCCCTCGGAACTGACAAGGGTCTCATGATGCTTCAGTCCTCTTACCATCTCACTCTTACTCGTGCCAACGTTGGAGGGGCCTCTCCAGAAATGTTCCTGGTTTGCTTCTGCCAAGGGGTGTTTAGTGAGCGCTTCTAGCCTGAGGAGGGTGTAAACCCAAGTGAAGCGCAGACCCCTCTCTGAGTTCCTGGGTGCCTTCCTTAACCTCAGATCCCAGTAACTGAAAGAAACTGTTTTCCAGGGATGCTGTTTGTTTCCCCTGGTCCACCCTTACACTGATGCACCCTTTGAGTGTCCTGGCCTTATGGAGGAGTGTCAGAGTCCACCCACTGTAGCTGTGGCCTCACCTTGGGCATTAGGACTATCTCCCCAACCCCCACTCCAGGGGAAATTTTCACTCACCTCACTCTCCCCTCTTTGCTTTGCCACCCTGGTCATTTCCTGTACTCACTTGTGTATTCTCCTGTACATTTAAATAGGTGATTGCTATTTTTTATTCAGGGTTTTATAGGAGGCATTTCAGTTATTTGGTTTGCAATAAAAAAAAAAAAAAACCCAGAAGTCAAAAAAGATTTTTAATCAATGCTTTGTTCTTCTAGTTTTGAAGGATGAAAAAAATAATATAACAAAGTATCCCTGGCAATGGTAGGAGGCTCACACACCTCCATCTTTCTGCCCCCCCCCCCCGCACTGTGCACCCAGGTATGTGCGTGTTTGTGGGATCACGTGTGCATGCACATGTGTGTTCACATTGTGTGTGTGCAGGCACCCATCCCCTCTGCTGCTGCCCCACCTGCCTCCCCTCCAGATCCGCTGGCTCCCTGCCTGTTCAGGACTCCGCCCTGTCAGTACCATTTCGGCTGACTTCCAGGAGGTGCCCATCGGTACAGTCTAGTAGTTGGTAACAGTGAAAGGTTCCCTCTTCAGTTCAAGTTAAGGCAAAGTGCTTCTCACTACAACAGACAAGCCTGAAACCTTACTAGTACATGTTTCTCCCTCAGGGAGTAACACATGGACCCTCCTCCCCCGGTTTCCTTTCCAGCTCACGCCCTGCACATCCTCTGCCCTCGCCACGACTCTCACACCCAGCCAGCGAGGCAACTTGTTCTCCAAGATCCTGGGGCTCGGCCCATGGCCTCGCATTCTGGCATTCCCTGACCGCCATTCCTAGGCGGGCTGCTCCTTTCTGATCTGTTTGTACTCCCTGACGGGCTTAGTTCACGTCAGATTCCAGGGTGCAACGATGACAGCTCACGAAGAAACTGCCAAGTGACACAGAGGGTGTCAGGTGTCCCACGTGACGCTCATTTACAAAACATCCGCCACCTGCCAATCGTTGGTCTGGGGACAGGGCCCTGCCACACTGTGCCCGGCGGACAGGTGTAGCCGATGAACAGGGAGCATCAGAGGTGGACACCGTGGTGAAGACACACACAAAATTGCTACCGAGGACGAGCAGGATAACAGCGCGGGTCAGGGTGAGTCCTGACGACGGGGTCCAAGGGAGGGAGACCTGTGCGTTGATAGGAGAGGGCCGGAGGGCCCCACCCACCAGAATTCAACGGGCCAGAGGGGGAGAACGCGTGGATACTGGAAGCCTCCGTGGGTGGACGTTGCAGTTGGGCATGGGCGCCACCAGCCCGCCCTTCCGGTCGTGCGGCCGGAAGCGGAAGTGGTCGCGGACCGCTCAATTCCGGTCGGGCGGCGGACGGAGGCCGTGCTGACGGTGAGGGGTCTGCGGACAGGGGGCGGGGGTGGAAGCGGACGTGGGTTCCCGGGCGGTGGTTGCCGGCCTCCGCCGCTGTCCCTCCTCGGGCTCGGGCGGGCGGGCGGGCGGGGCGCGGCACCGGAGGCGGGTCGCGCAGCCCTGGCAGCAGCCGCCGCGGTCCCGTCACCCCAGATATGTTCGGACCGCAGTCAGTCGTCGTCTCCTCCGTCTGAGCGGGCGCGGTGTCGCCCCTCGTCTGGGGGCCCCGTCATGACATGACCGTCCGGTTCCGAGAGCGCTTGGCTGTCCCCGAGAACGGCATTCGGAGCTGAGGCCGCACAGATCCCCGAGGCGCGGGCTGACAATTTGCGCACCTGTGGCCGCTAGCGACCCCTCCTCGTGCGACACTCCGCCGCATAGTGAAAATCGTACAGGTGTTAATGTCGCTGGCAATGCTGGAAACATGTCAAAGTGAAACAAGGAAACAAAGCAAATAGAGGGTTATGTACGCAGGTGGGTGTCAACTTCGGAATGTGAAGGAAAAACGGGAGCCCTGACAGAAGTGCCTGCCCCTGGACTTAAGGCGGGGTTGCCTGTTCAGATTTTCTGCATTGGTGTCCATTACTTCGTAATCAGAAAAGAAAGAAAGACAGTGGTTGCGATATAGTTCCATTTAAAAGAGAAAAAGCATATTATGTACAAGCAGAGGATTTATTTAACACTTGGGAAATCCTCGATGGATTTCAGTGTTTTTCTGTAAGCATGTGGGAATGGGGAATGGAACTTTTAGGGAGAGGGTGGGTCTTGTTCATATCTTTGAGAAGTTGTGTACAGAAAACATGCATGAAAATGGAAGTTCGATGGCTGAAGTCCAGGGGAATGGACTCTTTGATCCTCTCATTTGCCAGACACCAACTCTCCCTTTTGACTCCATGACCAGGATGTTGGTGGAGCTGGGGTTGAAGGCAGGTTTGCTTGGTTTGGGAGCCTTTCTTTATGTTGTACCTGAGCCTTCTGTCCTCTCACCTCTGTTTACTCGGCTCTGTTAAGTAGTAGGAATCAAATCTGGATGCTGCAGACGGTAGTGATTCTTGAGGGGTATCGTGGGATGTGTGCTGAGACTTCAGCTGCAGTGGTGAGGTACTGTCTCTGTGCGTCCGTGTCCTCACTGAGCCGTTCTGGTACAGCTGTCCCACCGGCATGGCCAAGGGGTGGTGTGACGACTCCGGAAATAAGAAATTGGCCCTGTCTGGGCAAGAGAAATGCCTTGGAAACTGCCATCCGATATGCTGAGTGGTCTGGGGCCCACATGGAGACATCCTGCATATGTTCTTATCTCGTATCTGTGAATGCCTCTGCTCTCCCTAAAGGTAGAACTCTCTATATTTGAGTTCTTAAGTTTTCTATTTTATTATTAAGGGGTTGATGATTGTAGTCCAATGTTCTTTCAGGTTGACTGGGTTAATCAAATGCTCTCCTTATAAGTCCACTGTGAACAATTATCGAGGAGGTGAGTTGTGTACCTGATGTCACTACCTCACTAACATACTTCCTCTCCTGTTCCCTCTCGCCCATGCACACAGGGTATGTAACTCTAGTATGACAGGTTCCGAGATTCCACCTGCTTTTTAACCATGAAGGAGACTGACCGGGAGGCTGTTGCAACAGCGGTCCAAAGGGTTGCTGGGATGCTTCAGCGCCCGGACCAGCTGGATAAAGTGGAGCAGTATCGCAGAAGAGAGGCCCGGAAGAAGGCCTCCGTGGAGGCCAGATTAAAGGTATGAGGACAGAGGCCACAGGCACCTGCTGAATCCCTAGGCAGGACATAGTCATTTATCTTGAGTTTTAGGTTCTTAGCTTCATTATTGCAGTTTTCCTAAATTAGACTTAGTGACGATCTGGGAAGCAGCGGAGCAGAGCGTTCCCTGTACTTAGCACCTTCCTTCCAACAGTATATGACCCATCAGTAGATTTATAAATAAGATTGTGGGAATATCGAAAACACCAGGGGAATAATCTTTTTGAGCATGTGGAATTTCCACTTAACTTTTTCAAAGCTTTCTACAGAGTGCGTCCTGAGAGTATTTTGTATAGATCACTTTAGCACATGCTGAAACAGGCCGACCGTGGGCCAGGTGTTCTGCTGGCCCTGGGGGAGGAGGGAGGAAGAGAGTTAGACACAGGTATGAAGAGTGTGTGCGAGTGGGGCAAGAAAGAAAATCACTCTTTTCAAGATATTTTATGATTTGGGTTGGCTTTCAACTTAACTCATATGAAAAGGGGAGGTTTCATTAAAATAGGCACATTCGGTATAGTTATAAGAATGTTAAAAACTCCGGGCTGCCATGGTGACGGGCCACAGAATGGTTGCAGGTAGTCCAGCCTTTTGGCGTCTCTGGGCCACACTGGAAGAAGAAGAGTTGTCCTGGGCCACACAGTAAATACCCAACACTAACGAAAACTGATGAGCAAAAAAAAAAAAAAAAAAAAAAACATTTTAAGTAAACTTATGATTTTTGTGTTAGACCGCATTCATAGCTATTCTGGGCTGCATGCAGCCTTTGGGCTGTGGGTTGGACACCCCTGGTTAAGGATTTGTCTTTGAGGAAAGTTAATTCTCACGCTGATATGGCAGTGAGTCAGTTCTCCTCTAGAAAACACTAGCATCCAGGTAAGGTAAGGGCAGCCTTGGTGAGACAGAATGAGGCCATTCATTTGTACCAAGGAGGCATCCCAAAGCCATGGATGGATTGGAAACAGCAGTTTCATATTAATTTTAAAGTGTGGACCTGCTACATTTTTAGTCAGAATTTTAATCTGTTCTAGAAACGTGTGGGATTAACTAAGGATTATCAATAGAGATGAATCTTGTGTAGTCTTTTGTTAATTATTTCTAAATGCAATGTAAGACTCCTGGATTAAAGGTGTTCCTGGCCTCTTTGGTGCAACCTGGTCTTTCCCCTCCCTTCCTCCTGTGTCCTCTGTCCTGCCCTCTCCCTTCTGACTGTACAGGTCACTGGGTGGCATGCCAGGGCCCCGCAGAATGAGTCCGGACCACACACGCACCAGCTCTGCACAGTGGGGCGGGCTCCCCTTGAGCTGAGTCTGGTTCAGGCTGAATGGCAGGAGAACCCTCATCTCTAAAGCTGATGAGCAAGCCCTGACAGTTTTCTGCATTGAGATAAGGCCTGTTACGAAACTGAGAGGCACCCGGGAAATCATGGGGTGGGGGGGGAACAGGGCCTTCTAAAGATGCCATTTAAGGGGTGGCCACGGGACCTGAGGCGCACCCACAGTGGCGTCCATTGCCTTCAGGTGGAGGGACTGGATGAGGGGTGTTGTGAGGTTTTCTCAAAAAGCTGTAAAAGGTATTGTTTTTTCCCAAGGCAGCAATGAAAAAAAAAAATAGTTCTCTTGGGAATCAATTAGGTACTTGTTGAGTTTCACTCTCTTTTCTCTGGGTATTGACTCTTCCCTGCTGCTGAAATGGCATTTCACCTGGGAAGCTTTGTTTATGGCTGCCCAGCACTGCTCACTGCCCACTGTCCCCCCCAGGCAGCTATCCAGTCGCAGTTAGACGGGGTGCGCACAGGCCTGAGCCAGCTCCACAACGCACTGAACGACGTGAAGGACATTCAGCGGTCCTTGGGCGATGTCAGCAAGGACTGGAGACAGAGCATCAACACCATCGAGAGCCTCAAGGACGTGAAGGATGCCGTGGTGCGGCACAGCCAGCTTGCTGCTGCCGTGGAGAACCTCAAGAACATCTTCTCAGGTAGCTGGGCCGACAGCGGGGCAGGTGGGCACTGCGGGCATCGCAGGGCAGAGTGCCACTGGTGCTCATGCCCATGGCTGTCGCCTGGTTTTCCTCGCTCTGTGGGTGATGTAGAGCTGGTCCAGCTTCTGTGCAGTATATTTTGTAGACCTGTTTCAGAGTGAGCGGTAGGTGTGATTCCTGCTTGCACAGTTAGCTTCTTATTTTGAACAGGGGTGGAAATGATCAACTGAGCAAGTAAAGGCTAGTAGTTCTGTGCTTGTCAGGACAGAGGCACAGGAGTGGGTAACTGACCCACTGCTGTGTGAGCTGTGTTCACGCGGCGGTAGGCCGGCTGTTGTTAGAACAATAGAGCAGCTGGGGCTCTGCCAGGTGCGGAAGAATAAAGATGCACCACAGCCGTGAGAGGAGCTTGTGGTCTGTGAGAGAAATGGCCCTGTGAACAGGACAGACAGGGACTGACCATCACGGGGAGAGGTGATGAAGGAGAGCAACAGTTCCAGGAGGAGGAAGAGTATGCACAGGTCCGGGGCCTGGAGGACAGGTGTGCAGCACATTCTGGAGCCTCAGTCTTATCTGGAACCAGACCCGGTGGAGGCTGTGGGGCTGGTGGGGATGGTCTGGGGGCAGGAAGGTGTGGGAAGGACCCTTTCAGAGTAATCTCCCAACATCTCCATAATGGTAGGAAAAGTGTTCCGGGGCCTATTCAGGGGAGTGTCAGCTGTCACCTAGGTGGGCTTTCCGTTGTGTTTGGCACAGCTTTCTCACATGATGCTGTGACAGGAGCTCCTCATGGGCTGCCCCTCACCCCAGAGCCTGTCCCTCCCCTTGTCCCCTTGCCTCCGTCAGGTTCACCAGCATCCCAGTAGGAATCCTGGGGATGATCTGATCACTTCTCTGCCTTCATCTCATGTTTGGTCTCAAGCAAGTTTTCTGTCTTTCCCCAAACTCTGCCTGACCCCCGAGTGTAACCCAGCACAGTTCTTCCTACCAGCCTGCCGCTGTGAATCCACAGCACAGGAGGCCTTGTTCTTGCCACCTTGTACCTTGGTGATCTGTGTCCTGTTCTCATGCCTGTGTCTGATGGCAGCATGTTGAGTACCTGGCCCCACTGCCTCGTGCATGTTCTTATTCCTGGACCCATGCTCTGAGTCGCTTCTTGTACCCCCCATTAATGGCACAGCAGCACTACCGACTCCATGGTGGGTGCCCAGGAAGCAGCTCCGCTTGATGACTGCCAACTGCCCGGAGCTGGAACAAAGTCCTCACGCCAGGATGTCCTTCATCCAGCCAGTGCCTTCCTAGTTAATTTCCTCCTCTTACACTCGCCCGTTGAGTGGCAGCATTTACTTCTGCCTCGGAAAGGTAATGCCGAATGACCAGAACGTTTCTTTACTAGAAGACGTTTATCCGCAGAAGTTGAAAATAATTGTATTCCCTTGATGAACAAATGTGCCTATGCTGTATGTATTTTTTTTTTGTTGGGAGTAGATTTTTCCTGGGAGGATATTGTGCTTGTTTGGCTCCCTCCAGACTTTTCCCGTGGCCTGTAATTCAGTAGTGCTGTGCACGCAATGTTTTCCCCCCCTTTCTGAAAATGAAAGTACGTATAATATAAAATGTACTATCGTCACCATTTTAAGTGTACAGTTTGTGGTTTTAAGTACTTTCATATTGTGCTACTCCCATCACCGTCCATCTTCAGAACTCTTCCTCTTACAGACCGAACCTCTTCATACAGTGCAGTATCAGTTGTATCTCGAAACTGGAGGAGGAAACCCCTGAAACTACACCCATTAAGTGATAGCTCCCCATTGCCCCTCCTGTCAGCTCGTTACCAGTCAGAGGTCTATTTAGATTTTCTGTTCCTTCATGAGTTAGTCTCAGTGGGTTGTGTCTTCCTAGTAATTTGCCATTTCATCTAGGTTATCCAGTGTGTTGGCCCACAGTTGTTCATGGCATTCTCTTTATTTCTGTAGAATTGCTAGTGATGTCCCCCTTTCATTTCTCATCTTAGAATGTGAGTCTTTTTTTTTCCTTAGTCCATCTAGCTAAAGACTTGTCAATTGTGATCTTTACAAAGAATCATATTTTGGTTGTGTTGATATTCCCTATTACTTTTTGTTCTCTATTTTTTTATTGCTGCTCTAATCATCATTATTTTCTTTCTTCAGGGTAGCTTTAGGTTTAGCTTATTATTTTTTAGTTCCTTAAATTGTAAAGTTAGGTTGTTGATTTGAAATCTTCTTTTTCAATGTGTTTATAGCTGTACACTTCTCCTTTAGCACTGCTTTCTTTGCAATCTGTAAGTTTTGATATGTGTTATTATTTTCATTTGTTCGTAAGTATTTTCTAATTTCCCTTATGATTTTTCCCTTGACCCCTTAAGAGTATGTTGTTTAATTTCCTCAAATTTGTGAATTTTCAGCTGTTATAGGTTGCTAGTTTTATCCATTGTGGTCACAAAAGATGCTTTGTGTGATTCCTATCTTTTAAACTCTATTGAGATTTAATTTGTGGTCTAACCTATGGTCTGTCCTGGAAAACGTCTCATGTGCACTCAAGAAAAATGTGTGGACACTTGTGTACTGTTCTGTATATGTCTGTTAAGTCTAGTGGTTTATTGTGTTGCTTAAATCCTCTATTTTCTTACCTTCTGTCTGATTTTTCTAGCCATTGTTGTGAGTGGTGTATTAAAGTCTCCTATTGTTATAGAACTGTTTCTCCATTCAGTTCTGTCAGTTTTTTCTTCATATATGAGTATTTTGATGGTCTCTCATTAGGTGCATAAATGTTTGTGATTGTTGTATGGCCATGCTGGATTGAACCTTTTATTAATATACGCTATTTTTTTTGTCTCTTGTAGTTTTTTAAAATTTCAGTATTTTGTCTGGTATTAGTATAGGCGCCCCTGCTCTAGTTTGGTTACTATTTGCATGGAATATCTTTCTAACCTTTCATTTTCAATCTATTTATGGTTTTGGATATCAAGTGAGTTTCTTGTAGACAGTGCAAAGTTGGATTGTGTGATTTTTTACCCAGCTTTTTTTTTTTTTAAGATTTTATTGATTTATTTTTAGAGAGAGAGGAAGGGAAGGAGAAAGAGAGGTAGAGAAACATCAATGTGTGGTTGCATCTCACAAGCCCCCAACTAGGGACCAGGCCCACAGCCCAGGCATGTGCCCTGACTAGGAATCAAACTGGCGACCCTTTGGTTTGCAGGCCCACACTCAGTCCACTGAGCTACTCCAGCCAGGGCTTTACCCAACTTTTTACTCCAGTTTTTCACATTCGTTCTGTTGGAAGAGCAGTCTTTTGGAGAGTTTAATCCATTTACATTTCAAGTAATTACTGATAAGGAGGGAAAATTCTGTCATTTTCCTATTTGTTTTCTATATGCCTTAGAGCTTTTTTATCCTTTATGTTCTGCATTATTGTCTACTGATGTGTTTAATGGATGTTTTTGTGCTGAAACATTTTAATTCTTTTCTGTTTTCTTTTTCTGTATATTCTGTAGCTGTTTGTTGTTCCCATGGGATTGCATTTAACATCCTAAAGTTATAATACTTTAAATTTATGCAAGCTTAATTTCAGTGACATAAAAACTCTAATTCTGCAACTCTGTCCCCACCTCCTCTCAGTTATTGATGTCACGGAATTACATATTTATACATCATGCGTCCAGAAACATAGACGGATAGTTTTTTTAGTGCATTAGTTTCTCAAATTAAGTATAAAGCAAAATGTGGAGTTATAAACCAGAGTTATAGCAATCCTAGCTTTGGACTAATATTTTTATTTTCTCTAAATGTATTAGTCTCTTAAATTATGTAGAGTAAAAAGTAAAGTCACAAACCAAATTTATAATAATAGTAGCTTTTACGATTACCCATCTGTTTATCTTTACTGAGATAGTTGTCTCTCCACACAACTTCAAGTTAGTATCTAGTGTCCCTTCATGTCAACTTGTAGGACTCCCTGATCATTTCTGGTGGGGCAGGTCTAGTGGTCATGAGCTCCCTTGGCTTTTGTTTGTCTGGGTATGTCTCAATTTCTCCTTCACTTCTGAAGTATAGTCTTGCCAGATTCAGGATTCTTGGATGACAATTTTTTTTTTAACACTGAATATACCAGCCCACTGTCCTTTGTCTCCAAAGTTTCTGATGAAAAATCTGCTTACAATCTTATTGATGATCTCTTACATGTAACGAGTTGCTTCTCTCTTGCTGCTTTCAAGATTCTCTCATTGTCTTTGGCTTTCAGCAGTTTGAAGGTCTTAGTATGGGCATCTGAGTTTTTTCCTCCTTGGAGTTTGTTGAACTTTTGGATGTTTATATTGATGTATTTCATCAAATTTGGTAAATTTTTTACCATTATTCAAATAATCTCTCTTCCCCTCTACCTCCCTTATCTTCACCTAGGATTTTCACAGTGTGCATGTTGGTCTGCTTGATGGTGTCCCAGAGGTCCCTTCAGCTGTGTCCATTCTTCTTTAGTCATTTTTTTTGTTGTTTCTCATACTAGATAATTTCTGTTACATAATTTTCAAGTTCACTGATTGCCTCTTATGTCTGCTCAAATCTGTCTTTGAATCCCTGAAGTAAAATTTTCATTTCAGTTATTATTATTTTTAGCTCCTAAATTTGGGGGGCAGGGGTTCTTTTAATTTTTTATGTCTTGATTTATATTTCCATTTTGTTCATTTGTCATTTTCTTAACTTTCTCCTTGTATTTTTTTAGTTCTTTGAGCAGCATATTTAAAGCTTATTTTAAAGCTTTTGTTTAATAAATTTTCCATCTAGTCTTTCTCAAGGACAGTTTCTGTTGGTTTAATTTTTACTTTGAACCTTCATACTTCCCTATTGTCCTGGTAGTGTTCCAGCTGAGGCAGGTTCACACGGGCTTCGAGCAGACAGAAGAAAGTACAAGGAGCGGTGGGGATGTCTGACATGCCTTTATTTCAGGGTGGGGCAATCCACGTGCACCACAAGCTGCGAGTAGCACCGTAGAGAGTCCCTACTCCCTTATATACTAAGTGAACAGAAAGCCAGCAGGGTGCCGATGTCTGACCTTGTGGTTATATAACAGAGCTTAATTCTGCGCACGCAGGCCCTACTCCAGGGTGTGTGAACACTGCTAAGTCATAGTTGCCTGGGCATCCGGGTGACGGAGCCTGACTGACTCCATTATCCCTATACCTGTATCATTGTATGCCTTGTGATTCTTTTGGTTGAACACCAGATGTTTGAATTTAGTAATTAGGTAACTCAAAATCAGATTCTCCTCTTCCCCAAGAATGCTGATTTTTGTTTATTGTTTTTGATTTCTTTTAACTGCGATAGGCTGTCTGTGCTGAGGATCAGCCTGAGATGTAAACTTAAGGTCTTCCTGAGTCTTTTCTGAGCCTGTGCCTTTCCCTGGGCCTATGTAGTCACTTTCTAAATTTCCCTTTACATGAGGTTCCTTTGAATGCTCTAGTATTTAAACATCTGGATTCCAAAAGAGAAAAATAAAAGAGGTTAAAAGGCACTGGTCCTGTAAGTCCTCTGGATGTCACTTCACCTAGTTGAGGAGGGGCTTGCAACAATGGCACCCACCTTCGTGTCTGCACCTCTGTGATCAGAAGCACAGCAAGCAGCAAGCGGGGCACAGACCCCAATATTTGGCGATCAGGGCCCTTTTTGCATACTCTGGCTCCTGCAAGTTGTATGTAAGCTGCTCGAGAAACATGTGGCAGGCGTGGTGGCAGCTGGGGGACAGTAGCTGCTGTTGTGCTGAGAGCTGAAATTGACGAAAATTAACTGCAATTTCCTGTCTAAGCCGTCCCTTGGAAGTTGCAAGCCTTCAGTAGACTCTAGAGTTCCATAATAGTTACATCAGACAGATTCTGTCAGTGTAATTATCCAGATAGGAGAGAGGCAGATTCTTGGTACTTTCTCCTCTGCCACTTTCCCAGAATCCTGCACAGCCTTATGTGGTTTTTCACAGTGCCATCTTGTGCCTTTTTCCCCAGTTCCCGAGATCGTGAGGGAAACCGAGGACCTCATAGAGCAAGGGGCGCTGCTGCAGGCCCACCGGAAGCTGATGGACTTGGAGTGCTCCCGGGATGGTCTGATGTATGAGCAGTACCGCATAGACAGTGGGAACACTCGTGACATGACCCTCATCCACAGCTACTTTGGGAGCACACAGGGGCTCTCTGATGAGCTGGCCAAGCAGCTGTGGATGGTGCTGCAGAGGTCGCTGGTCACCGTCCGCCGTGACCCCACCTTGCTGGTATCAGTTGTCAGGATCATCGAAAGGGAAGAAAAGATTGACAGGCGCATACTTGATCGAAAAAAGCAAACTGGCTTTGTTCCTCCGGGGAGGCCCAAGAACTGGAAGGAGAAGATGTTTGCCATCTTGGACAGAACTGTAACTACCAGAATCGAGGGCACGCAGGCAGACACCAGGGAGTCCGACAAGATGTGGCTCGTTCGCCACTTAGAAATTATAAGGAAGTACGTCCTAGATGACCTCATTGTTGCCAAAAACTTGATGGTTCAGTGTTTTCCTCCCCATTATGAGATTTTCAGGAATCTCCTGAGCATGTACCACCAGGCCCTGACCACGCGGATGCAGGAGCTTGCATCGGAAGACCTAGAAGCAAATGAAATTGTGAGCCTGTTGACTTGGGTCTTAAACACCTACACAAGGTAACACTGACTTTGCCTCTCGTGTCTTCTTTTATGTAGAAACTGTAACAAAAACGTGCCGACCTTCTCGAAACAGCCACTGTTGCTTTGCTCCAGTCAGCACCTGCAGGCGTTACTTTCTGGTTGATGAAAGTCATCTTTCCGTGGGGGCTTGTCCTTGGGCTCGGGGCCCAGCCCCTGGTCATGTGAGTGCTCTAATATTTGGGTGGTGCCTCTGCCCTCGACATCCAGTCCACACTGAGCAGTTCAGGTTGGACTTTGCTGCGGTACTAAGTGTCACTATGCACTAACCCGCCTTCTCCTCAAGGTGACACTGAGCAGGTGGTCTCAGTGGACAGGTGAGGACACTTGGGCCCAGGAGATCCTTCAGAGTCACTGTGGTTGGTGAGGAGACACCCTCACTCCTTCCCCAGATTTGGTTTCTCTTTTCTCACCAGTGCGGTGCTAAATTCAGTTGTCTTTTTTGCACTTCAGACTTGGGGCTTTGTCACTTCATGAAAAGGCACAAGACAAGGCAGTGGTCGGGTATTGTGAAATCCATTAAGATCAGCTGGCTGAGAGGAAAACACATGGTTTTGTGAATAGAAAACAGTATTAAGTACTGTGTCAGAATTTTTTTTAGTCTTGTCACTGGTGTGTAGAAATTCATTAAACCTCTCGTTCTAGCAGTAGGGCTTTGGGAGTGTTTTGTTTTTGGTAACAGCTTATAGTAGAGAATGTGTACGTTTTCAGTGCAGAAAAGTATAAAGAGAGAGGAAATGTCTCACCTTTTAATGACGACCCTTGTGGCCGCAGCTTTGGTCGTCCCCTGTGTGCTGCCCTCACACAGCCCGGGAGTCCACAGCTGCCAGGGTCGCCCCCTCTGGCGGTCATCTCTGTGTGGCCTTGGCCTATCCGTGTTACCCGCGAGGAAGGCACTGTGATGATTATCTTCCTTTTGTACGCGAGGGAACTGGGCACAGGGAGGAAGTGCCCATTCACACAACCACCGAGTCAAGGGTCGAACAGCGTTTGAATCTGGGCCCTGGGCCCTCGCCTGTGCTCCAGCCATCTGACCGTGGGGTGTGTGTGTGTGTGTGTGAGAGACATGCTGGGTTTTGTGGGCGATTTTGTTTTTCACTCAGTACGTCGTAAGCACTTTTCTGTCTTGGGCAGCTTCCTGTTGTCTTCCCATTCCATCATTTTGGACTTTATCATAGGACGAATTGAACTGCTTTTGTACTGCAGACATTTTCATGCTGAATTAAGGTTCTTGGGGAGGGGTAATAATCCAGGTTAAGTAGTCTGTTGATATTGGCATAATTTTATGAAGTGCCCTTTTATTCAGGAAGACCTTGGATTTCTTGTAGAAAGTGGACTATTGTCATTTAAATACACACTTAGGGCTCTGTCCAATTGGTTGCTCAATTGGTTGGCACATTGTCCTGTAAAGCAAAAGGTCATAGGTTCGATTCCTGGTCAGGGCACATACTCTAGGTTGTGGTTCAATCCCCGGTCGGGGTGCAAATGAGAAAGCAACCAATTGATGTTTCTCTCTCACATCGATGTGTGTGTGTGTGTCTCTTTTTCTCTCTCTCTCAAAAAAAAAAAAAAGTCCTCAGATGAGGATAAAAGTAAATAAACAAACACACACATTTAGGGAATGTAGCACAGGGTATATGAATTTTCTGAGCAGTTGAATCTTGGACCTTTAAGAACCCAACCACATACACAGGTATTAACCATTTTTTAGGAAAACTTTTTCTCTGAAACTTAGTGTGTATCCCTGCCTCCTTAAGCATGGTAGACTGGATACAGAGACATTTTCCTTGCTGACTTGAGTTTCATTATGGATGTCACGTGTTCTCTGCACTAGAGATTATTCTCCTATTTCATTAGACACATCCGTTCAGCACCTCCGATTTGCCCCTGGTCTTCCATGGAGGCACTGCGACGCAACGAACAGATCTCTCCCTCACAGGGCTTCTTTCCTAAAGGGGCCTCTAGTACCTCGTGACAGGGCCACGGGGCTCCTTGGCCGGCGTCCGAGGCCCCGCCTCTCCTCCTGAAAAGAGGTAGCAGCACTTAACTGAGAATTTTCTGTCGGTTTCTGGTTCTTAATCTTTCTCGTTCCTGGGTTTTCCTGTAGCACAGAGATGATGGGAAACGTGGAGCTGGCCCCGGAAGTGGATGTTAGCAGCCTGGAGCCTTTGCTTTCTCCAAATGTGGTCTCTGAGCTGCTGGACACGTACATGTCAACTCTTACTGTGAGTAGAACAGCATGTGGTCCCAAACAGTCTGTGTCTAGTGTCCAGACGCTGCATCGGGTTTCTGCATGTTGACCTGGAACCAATGCCAGTGGGCAAAAGAAGGGAGTGAGACCCCGCCTTGACATTGGCATCCTAAGGATGCGCAGGCTCTCTTTTTGGGAAATTGGGTGTTGAAACATACATTTGCCAGTTAGAGGAGGGGAGTGGCCCAATCTCTAGCCCTGGATCTGGAGATTGTCTGGCGCATACATTCCACAGGTGTGGAAACTGGGTCTGGTTGAAGGAGTGAGCCTGTCCTGACCACAGCAGGCTGACAGGACCCTGGGAGGTCCTGCCGGTGTGTGGTGGTACCTGCCAGCCACTTAGCATTAGCCTGGGGATGAGAGGGTGGCAGTTAGGGCACCAAATGCTGCCCAGCGACCCCCAGGCGGTCTCAGAGTAAGGTGAGGAGGTCAGGGTCTGCTTCCTGCCTGCTCACCAGACAGCGTTCTGACATGCGGAGGCGCATGCCGTGGAAGCAGGGCGGTGGCTCTGCACATGAGGGGAAGGTGCCGGTGTCCGGTCTTCCACGGACAGGTCTGTCTCGATCTTCTGTGCACTTCTGACGAACCTGACCAAAAGCATGGAGGCCGGTGGGTGCGCTGCCGCTGTGGAGTTGGCTCTCGGGATGGCTTTTGTGGTGTTTCCTTGTTTGGGAACAGGAATCCGAGGGTGCTGTGTTTGGTTTGTGCAGCTGCGCCAGTGTGTCCTTGGCTTAGACGGCATGTTCTTCTCTCCCTTCCTCTGCTGCCAAACTTCCTTAGTCAAACATCATTGCCTGGCTGCGGAAAGCTCTAGAAACAGACAAGAAAGACTGGATAAAAGAGACTGAGCCTGAAGCCGACCAAGACGGGTACTACCAGACGACACTCCCAGCCATTGTCTTCCAGGTACCATCTGTGGATTCTGAGGTTCACTTCCGGGTCATTAATAGGGTCTGCGGGTTCTGCAAGTGAATGCAAAGTGCTTCATTTCATAGTGAAGATAGAAAGAATCCTGCCTAGTGCCTCAGGTCCTTCTCTCTCTGGAGCTGAAGAAATTGAGGGTTGTACGTGCCAAGTAGATCTGTCCAGGGTCACTTTAATTTTCCTAATCCTTTTGCACTTGAAGGAGAACTGAATTCTTTGTTATTTGAGTGTAACGCTTGGATTTGAGTTTGCTTGTTTGGAGTATCCTAATACTGTAAATGCCTTTATAAATACCACAGAATTGAGTCTAACCTGAGGGAGTTGGGGAAGAGCCCCTTAGACTTTAACAATAATCATGCATTCTCACAGATAATTTCCTTTTGAGTGCCCGGCCACCTGCTGGTGTCCCCGTGTCCTTCCCTTTCTGGCCTGTGCAGTTTTTTTCAGTTGAATGGATGACAGGAGGAGCCCGAGCCCTGTTGGCATGTTCACATGGCACTCTGTCTGCGGACGGTGCTGGGGCTCCGGCCTGCAGAAGTGGGTGCTGGCGGTGCTTTAGTCGGCCGCAGATTGGTCCTCATCCTTTCTTTGTTTTTACTCTTTATTTATTCTGGCATCGTGACAGCCCATTTGCAACAAGGACCTGGGGTGAGCTCTGCCTGCTGGCTCTTCTGTCTTTTCAAGTTCACTTTCCCTCAGCTCCTATATGTGTCCTAATTCTTCTTAAGAAATCCACATCACTAGTCCCTGTGCAGCACCCATGTCCCCTCATGGGCCCCCATCTCCTTGCCAGCTTCCCCTTCAAGGAGACCTGCCTGTTTATAGGCAATTAGGAAATGATTCACTTGTTTTTTTTTACCCAGTGAGAAAGTTGTTTGTTTAACTAACTTCATTTTTCACGTGGTTTCATTTTTGTCTCTGAATTTGGACCGTCCTAACTACCAGTTAGCAGATGGGGTTTTATATAACGGGAAACCTGTGCTCTTGTGAGTTTGTGTTAGAATTCATCCATTCTCCAATTTTTAGATGTTCGAACAGAATCTTCAAGTTGCTGCTCAGATAAGTGAAGATTTGAAAACAAAGGTACTAGGTTTGTGTCTTCAGCAAATGAATTCTTTCTTAAGTAGGTATGTATTTTTACCCGTGTATTAATTTAGAAAATATATGTTTTTAAAAATTAGAAACAAAAATATGTTGGTCCTGATATGCCTTACATTAAAAAAGAATTTAAGCCTGGGTTGACTGTAGTCACCTTATTTTGTTATTTAGAAAGGCAGCCTTTCCTTGTTACGTCCTATTGAGTGTATGGCCCCAGTCCCCTGAGAACCCAGATCTGATCTGTGACACCAGCAGTGTTGGGAGTACACCGCAGGATCGGGGTTAGAGCTTCTCCTGAGACGCTCGTCCTTCCTGTATCTGAATTTCTGCAGCAGGGAGGACTGCTCCAGGAGCGGTGGCTCCTACCTCTGGGAGGCATGCCCAGCACAGCCAGCCCTGGATGGGGGCTCAGAGGGAATGTAGCTCCAGGACACCTCCCTCCCTTGGAATTGTTCATGAAGAAGATTTTTAAACCTGTGCAAAAGTAGAAAGAATGACGTAAAAAACTTTACCCATCATCCAGGTTCAAAAACTGTCCCTTTAAAGCCACCCCTTGCCTCATGCGGTCACTCTCCCTCCTCCCTCTCCCCCTCTCCTCCCTCTCTTTCTCTGCTGAAGTAACTTTGAAGAAAATCCCAGACATTGTGGCATTTCCCCTGTGTTCTCTACCCTAACTACAGTGCTATCAACCCCATAAAACTTGTGCAGTCACTCCATGGTCCATCTGACGCCAAGTTTGTATCTGGGCTTTGTAGTGGTTGCATACATATCTCTTTATAGTTACGTATTCTGCATCACGTGGTTTTTCAGGTTCTTAGGTCTGTGACACAGGAGAACAGTCCCTTCCCCTCTATAAGCCACTGGCTTGTGGAGAGTGCACATTGTCCTTAGAGTGACCAGCGTCCTCCAGCCCAGGTCTCGGGTTGCCGTCTGCCCACAACCACGAGTTGTTTCTAACGCCTCGTGGGATTCCCCGTATTATTGTTCCGTAAGAACCCCGCACAGGCGGTGCGTGTGTTCCCCATGGCGGCACATCAGGGGATGCGTGTCCTTCCATCCTGCTTTGGTGGCTCCGCACCAACAGTCAGGCCCCTCAGAGCCCCCATTGGCCATCCATCTGGGGGACGTGGCCTGAGTTAGTCATTTCATTAGAGAAATGAGGTGGGATTCTTCTGTAAAGAGGAAGCTTTTCTCATTTCCTCAGCCATTTGATTACCTGATCCACACTTTGGGCAGAAAGGTAGAATAAATACTGAATAACTTTCCTTTAATTGCCAATTTTCTTTTTTTTCTTTCTATTTTTTAAATATATTTTATTAATTAAGTTATTACAGTTGTCCCATTACCCCCGCCACACTTTCCCCCGCTTTAGTTCTTGTCCATGGGTCATACACATAAGTTCTTTGGCTTCTACATTTCCTATACTATTCTTAACTTCCCCCTGTCTGTTTTCTACCTACCATTTATACTACTTATTCTCTGTACCTTTCCCCCCTTCTCTCCCCCTCCCACTCCCCTGTTGATAACCCTCCATGTCTTATATAAATCCCTTTAACATTTCATATAATAAAGGCTGGGTGATGATGAACTCCTTGAACTTGACTTTATCTGGGAAACACTTTATCTGCCTTTCCATTCTAAATGAAAGTTTTGCTGGATAGAGTAATCTTGGATGTAGGTCCTTGCCTTTCATGATTTGGTAAACTTCTTTCCAGCCCCTTCTTGCCTGTGAGGTCTCTTTTGAGAAATCAGCTGACAGTCTTATGGGGACTCCTTTGTGGGTAACTGTCCCCTTTCTCTTGCTGCTTGTAAGATTCTCTCCTTATTTTTAATCTTGGGTAATGTAATTATGATGTGCCTTGGTATGTTCCTCCTTGGATTCAACTTCTTTGGGACTCTCTGAGCTTCCTGGACTTCCTGGAAGTCTATTTCCTTTGCCAAATTGGGGAAGTTCTCTTTCATTATTTGTTCAAATAAATTTTCAATAGGTTGCTCTTCCTCTTCTCCTTCTGGCACCCCTATGACTCGGATGTTGGGACTTTTAAAGATGTCCTGGAGGTTCCTAAGCCTCTCCTCATTTTTTTGAATTCTTGTTTCTTCATTCTTTTCTGGTTGAATGTTTTTTCTTCCTTGTGGTCCACATCGTTGTTTTGAGTCCCAATTTTCTTCCCATCCCTATTGGCTCCCTGCACATTTCCCTTCATTTCATTTAGTGTATCCTTCATTTTTTCATCTAATTTGTGACCAAATTCAACCAATTCTGTGAGCATCCTGATTACCAGTGTTTTGAACTGTGCATCTGATAGGTTGGCTATCTCTTTGTGGCTTAGTTGTATTTTTTCTGGAGCTTTGATCTGTTCTTTCATTTGGGCCATTTTTTTTTCCTCTCGGCGCCCCTGTTATGTATAAAGGGTGGAGCCTTAGGTGTTCACCAGGGCTGGGCCACCCATGATCCTGTGTTGTGAAGCTGTATGTGGGGAAGGAGTCTGAGAGGGCACAGTGGTACCTGCTTTGCTCGCTACCCACAAGCAAATTGGGCCCTTCTGTGCTGACTCCCACATGGGTGGCCTTGTTCTAGGACCCTGTGGGTCTCTCCAACAAACTCCCCTGTGAGGCTGGGAGTTCCTCCCACTGCCGCTTCAACCCCCACAGGTGTTTTCAATTGGTGGTTTGAGGTTTTATTTCCCCTTGCTGGGCCCCTGGGCTGCGTGGTCTGCTCCACTCCTCAACTTCCTCTCCTGGTTTATCTACGCGCAAATTCGGGACCTTCTGCTCCACTGGCCTCGGTCCCACTGAGTCCGGGTCCACCAGTCCCAGTCCCCCCGGCCTGCTGCAGCATTGCGCGCCCAGCTTCACAAACCCCCGTTTGGCCTCGCGCCCGGCTCCACCCCGCTTACCAGTCTGGATGAACATATCTTTAACTCTTTGGTTGTCGGACTTCCATAAAGTTTGGTTTTATGTCAGTTTTGGTGGTTCTTTGTTTTTAAGTTGTTGTTTTCCATCTTTTGGTTGTGCAAAGAGGCATAGCGTGTCTACTTACGCCTCCATCTTGGCTGGAAGTTCCAATTTTCATTTTGGTTCTTTTTTAAGATCTGTAGCACGTTGTACTGTTCTACTCCTGTACATGTTTGAAGATCTCCATAAGTAGTTAAAAAATAAAACATGTAGCCCTCTCAGTTGTTTGTTTTGTGACATCTAAGGAGTCTCATTTATTTTTAATTTGATTTCTTCAGGGAGAGTTTCAGAAAGGGACATTTTATCTAATACCTGATAGTGTTCCCATTTTATAAATTTCTAGGCAAATTATGTCAGAAAAAATAAATTAATACTTTCCCAATGACTCACAATCAAATATTTCAGAATATTTGTATAATCAGAATGCTGAACCCTATTTCAAAGAGTTGATATGAAATTAATTTTTAACAATTCATTTAAAATGACCAATTCTTCTGTTCTTTTATTAGTACAGAGCATCCAAATTTTCTTTTTTTGTGTTAAAGACTCATCTGGTCAAGCATTAGTGATGTAAACCATACATTACAAGTGATGGCAGTGTGGCATGTGAAACACCTGCGGGTTATCCGCTGATAGTATTTGCTGTGGGTTGTGCGTCCTCAGATACAAAGACGAAGCTCAGCTGTATAAGGAGGAGCACCTGAGAAACCGGCAGCACCCTCACTGCTATGTCCAGTACATGATCGCCATCATCAACAACTGCCAGACCTTCAAGTAAGTGGCTGTTAGGGACTAAGACAGGCATGTGAGGACACTCAGCCACCTCACGGAGCCTCCATCTTCCTTTGCAGAGAATCCATAGTCAGTTTAAAGAAGAAGTATCTAAAAAATGAAGTGGAAGAAGGCATGTCTCTGTGCCAGCCGAGCATGGACGGGATTCTGGACGCCATCGCGAAGGAGGGCTGCAGCAGCCTGCTGGAGGAGGTCTTCTTGGACCTGGAGGTGGGGCACTCTGACTGCGCCCCCAGCCTGAGTGCAGCTGCCTTCGTCCTCAGTCACAGTAAAAGTGCTGTGGCGTTTCTGTGACGCGGCATGCCCTGGGTGGTGTGGGTCTGAGCTTTGGTCCTGCTGCACAACTGAATAGAGACTCCCAGTAAACATCAGTGGATTACAGCCTAGAACCGTGTCACAGGAAGGCTGCTATGTTCCTTAGCAGAATCTTGATGGCAAAGAAATGCAAATATTAAAAATATTATTTGTTACTTATCAAGATGGCAAGGATTGCAGACATGTGTTGTCAAGGGCATGAGCAAAGGGACGGTCTTGTGTTCTGTGCAGAATGTGAATTGTGCAGTTTTTGGAGGACAGTTTTGAGACAAGTAATTGAGGTTTTAGTTTGCATACTTTTTGAGCATTTCCACTTATAAGAGTTTCACCTGCAGAAGAGTACAAAATCACTGCAGCATTTTTTAATTGCAAAATGTGAAAAATTTTAAATGTCCATCAGAATAGGGTGGGTAAATTACAGAACATTTGTATGATAAATTCAGGGTGGGGCAAAAGTGTTATTTTTTATATAAAAAAGTGACAGTAATAATAATTAATGATACAAGCATGAACTGTTTCACACACAACTGTATACCTACTTTTGCCCAACTCTATAATATAGTCATTAAAGGTGAAATGTGTACACATAGATACCTGCATTCCTCACAGCTGCATGTGATATGAGTCCCGTGTGGTTAAAGTACACACTTGCAGGTCACACGCCAGTAGTGCTTGTGATTACCAGGTGCTGTCACTCACATCAGCACATCAGGCAGACAGACGTGCAGTGCCCCCGTCCTGATGCCAGGATCTCAATGTCAAAGTGATGTTTTCTGTGGTCTGCTTTTTAGCCACATCTCAGTGACCTGATGACAAAAAAGTGGCTGTTGGGATCGAATGCTGTAGACATCATCTGTGTCACTGTGGAAGACTATTTCAATGATTTTGCCAAAATTAAAAAGCCATATAAAAAGGTAAGAGCGTGGGGCACAGTCACTGGTGTGAGCTCACCAGCATGCTGGAGCCCACATGGCGTCTTGTGTAGAGTTCAGTGTCAAATTAGTCCTGTGAGTGGAAGTTCATAGGTGGTTTTATTAACCCAAGGCAGGAGACGTCAGTGTCTAAAGATCAGATAGAGGCGGAGGTGGTGGGGCCTCTGAGTGAGGACTGAGACCATCATCTGGCTTTACTGCTCATGACACCCCCTAAACCCACACTGACACACGGCCGCAGACCCAACCCATGTGGGTGGTGGGGAGTGGCCGTGGCTCTGATGGGACGACAGGGAGAAAGGGCAGTCCTCCGTCCAGATGCCCATCCATTCACATCGGCTCCTGGACTTCCTCCACTCCACAGAGGTCCCGTGGTAACGGAGTCCTGTGTTGCTTGCTGTCTCGTCTCCAAGTCTTAACCGTAAAATGCCACCATGTCCTCACCCAGGGCTAGGGCATGTTTTTCGTGTGCAGCCAGCCTTGTGTAGTTTTTGCTGTTGTTGTTATTAAAAGTTTAATTTGGCCGTGACTGGTGTGGCTGAGTATAT
Source organism: Micronycteris hirsuta (assembly GCA_004026765.1). Classification (NCBI taxonomy): domain Eukaryota; kingdom Metazoa; phylum Chordata; class Mammalia; order Chiroptera; family Phyllostomidae; genus Micronycteris; species Micronycteris hirsuta. Next base: position 9,918 of record PVJI01001963.1, on the reverse strand, counting down.
TGGGCATCATCCTGTGGAGCAAAAGGTTGCTGGTTTGATTCCTGGTCAGGGCACGTGCCTGGGTTGCGGGCCAGGTCCCGTTTGGGGTTGTGCAAGAGGCAACCAATTGATGTTTCTCACACACATCTCTGTTTCTCTCCATCTCTTTCTCCCTCCCTCTGAAAATAAATTTTTAAAAGTTTAATTTTTAAAGTCAGGCTATCTAACTTTTTTTACAGAAATGAAGTGGTTTTGATATGCTGACCACATATCCAGACACTTTGTAAAACTAACTGTTTCTATGATTCGTCTCCACATCTTTCTAAGTCTCTAGGCAGACGGGTGTTTTATCCATGAATATTGACATTGTGTGTGTTCATTTCTGGTCCTTACAGTTTTTATGTCTTCTCCATGTCTTGCTGTGCTGGACACCCAGCCCAGTGGGCATCTGTGTCTAATTCCAAATTTTAAAAGAAATTCTGCCCAGCTGGTGTAGCTCAGTGGATTGAGCGCGGGCTGGGAACCAAAGGATCCCGGTTCAATTCCCAGTGGGGGCACATGCCTGGGTTGCAGGCCAGGTCCCCAGTGAGGGCCATGTGAGAGGCAACCATACATTGCTTTCTCCCTTTCTTTTTCCCTCCCTCCTCCTCTCTCTAAAAATAAATAAATAAAATCTTTAAAAAAAAAAGAGAAAAGAAATTTTTCTAACTGCCATTAGAATACTTGCAGGGAGACCCAGGTGTTTTAAGTCCACCTGACTGATGGGTCCCTTCACAGCTGTCAGGAGGCTCTGGAGCTTAGAGGTTTGGTGGGATCAGCTAGCTCTGGTGATTTTTGAATTTCTTGTTGCTTACACAGGTTTTAGTTCCACTGTTTATGTCTTTAAACATTTTGTATGTTTATTTAACCGTTGATGTCTGGGGTCTGTGTGTGGCATCCTCGGGCCCGGAGCTTGTTGTCTTTGTAGACTCTCAGTCTCGGTGGCTTGTCTCCCGGTGTGATTGATACTTACGCCTGACGCGAGAACGTCTGCTCTCCCGAGAGCCTGGTCTGTTGGACCAGCACACAGTCCTTTGACCCTGTTCTTGGCCACGACCCCATGCAGGTGCTGGGTGCTATCTTGCTTGTCCTGTTTGGGGTCCCCCTCCCTTTGGCACAGGGAGTAGAGCATCCAGCCTTCCCAGGTAGGCACAGCTCGTTTGGTCTGTAGCTGTGATGCCACTCATCACTGCAGTGCAGTTTTGTTTACATGGCTGCGGGAAGACTGCCTGGTGCCCATGCGCCACTGGGGGTGGGCTCGATGGGAGCCGGTGTCTACGTTATGTCCACCGTGTTGTGGAGAGGAGCATGGCCTTCTCTGACGCTTCCTCAGATGGATGGACTTGGGGTTCCTCCTTCCTCTGAAGCTCTGTCATCATTTTCTTGGTCGTTAAACAGACTTCTGTGGATGAGGCACAATGTGTGTGCTTCATGCACATCTGTCCTTTGGAGCCTGTCCACTTGAGAGGGCTGGAGCTGGGGCCTGGCCCAGGGTCCCCAGTTTCCCTACTAACCCCCAAACTCTGGCCTGAGGGTGAAGCGCTCTGAGATACATGCAAGATGAGACAGAGGAGTTGACTGGAGTTACCCAGAGGGGTGGGCATGAAGCCCTGTGAAGGGGTCTGGGAAAAGCACATGCTATGCTGGCACCCCTGGCGGGAAGCCGTCCTGCAGTGATGTCTGCTGCTAGAAGGACATGTCGTGTGAGGCTGCAGGCAGGCCTTATGTGGGGACCTTTATTCTGTCTGCCCTGTGGAGGGACAGTCAGCATCTGAGGTGCAGGGTCAGCTCCGTGGGCACCCACCTGTACAGCTCTTGCTTGTGCTGGGCCCTGCCTGTGTAATTCCTTTTCATCATTGGATTTTAGGGAAACAGAGCAAATACTGCTATGGTTTTCTAAACTAAAAATTATAATTAAAAGTCACAGATGTGCTTATTTACTTACTCTGAAGTCCTGCCATTTGTATTGATGGAAAATGGGAAGGAATGTGCTCTGTTCACATGCCGACCTAGATTTAGATGGAAGCCGGTGTGTCCGCGGAGCTGACGTGTCTCTGCTCCGCAGCGGATGACGGCCGAAGCACACCGACGCGTGGTGGTGGAGTACCTGCGGGCTGTCATGCAGAAGCGCATCTCCTTCCGCAGCCCTGAGGAGCGCAAGGAGGGAGCCGAAAGGATGGTCCGGGAGGCCGAGCAGCTGCGCTTCCTGTTCCGCAAGCTGGCGTCTGTGAGTGCCACCGCCTCATGCCCTTTCAGAGTCACTGCCACTAATAAGTATCGCTGTGGCTTCTTTCCAGTTTCCACCCATAGGACTTTTAGGCCAGTTCATCAGGATCAGTCACGTTAGGAACTGAGTGACTGATTCTTGTTTCCTGTGTAAACAGGAGAATATGCGTGCAGATCTGTCTGACCCGTGGTTGGGGCACATGTGCTCAGGGCAGTAGCTTCTAGACTTCTCGTGTCAGCATGTAACCAGACTTCAGCTCTGAGACGCAATGCTCTTAACGTCCCTTCCTTCATGACAGGCTGAGCTGACTTCATGACCCACCCAGACCCCCAGCCCCGTCTCTGTGCTCAGTGCTCCCGTGGGAACAGCACCCTGTGGGAACCTGCTTTGATGTTTATGTGAGAGGAGGGAATGGGCTGGCTAGCCAGGCATCCTCAGCCAGAGAGAGGGTTAGAGAGACTCCAGCCCAGGTCCGGCTTGAGGCGCGGTGGTGCTGCATGCTGCTCGTGACCTCCACACCCACTTCCAGGGGTTCGGCGAGGAAGTGGATGGGTACTGTGATACGATCGTCGCCATTGCAGAGGTGATTAAGCTGACAGATCCGTCCCTGCTCTACCTGGAAGTCTCGACTCTGGTCAGCAAATACCCAGACATCAGGTAATGGCCTCCTGTCTCAGCTAGAACTCGGGGAGCAGAGCAGCAGGATCATTCTGAGGGTCCTGGGTTTTAGGCGTGACCCTGAAGGGTGATGGCGTGGCAGCTCTGAGCTTCTTTGAGTGTGAGCTGTGCAGACAGCAGTTGCAGGCAGAATGGGCTTCTGAGAATGACAGTGGACATGCCTGCACTTCATGTGCCCTCTGCTAACCCCGTTCATGTTCCTCTCAAGTGTCGGAGTGGTGGGGCCGGGCTGGGCTTGATGTGGGTGGGAAAGTGGCTGAGCAGAGTGGTTTCAGGAAGCTCACATTGTGTTTGTGGTGGATTCAGAAAAGGGAGCCTGTGTGCCGCGCTTGGCCAGGACACCTTCCAGCCCTCGTGGGGAAAGGGGCCTGCCCACGGGGCTGGCTGCAGGCTCCTGCAGCCTTTGCGAACTCACCCAGGTTGCCTCCCAACATCTCTTCCTCCTGTAGTAGCTCTGGGCTTGCTTCGAGCAGGAAGAACCAATGGTCCTGTGCTCTCCGGGATCCTCCTGCTCTAGTTAGTCCATTAAACAAAGATTTAGAAAAGCAACCTTTAAAAAACTTTGTGGTTGTAGACTGAAGAAAAGATCGCATTATGATATGAAAACTTGGGCTTCTTTCCCTATGACGGGACAAGGGAGACATGCCTTTCACTTGCAGCTGTTGACCCTGTTCTGGGGACCCTCAGTGTCAGCTGAGCCACAGCAGGTGCTGGGGGGTGGGGAGCTCAAGGCTCAAGGTGAGCAGCTCAGTGCATCTGCCCATACACCCCTGCCATTCCCCCCGCTTTCCTAGAGACGACCACATCGGCGCTCTGCTGGCCATGCGAGGGGATGCCAGCCGGGACATGAAGCAGACCATCATCGAGACACTGGAGCAGGGCCCCACGCAGGCGAATCCAAACTACGTGCCCATCTTCAAGGAAATCATAGTTCCCAGTCTGAATGTGGCCAAGCTCCTCAAGTAGCCTTTCAGTTTCCAGCCTGAGTCTGGTCCCACACTCATCACCCCAAGAGTGATAGCCAGGGACACGTGGTGCGGGGCACAAGGCTTCCTGAGGGACAGGTGCTCTGGTGGCAGGTTCTGGCCCTCTCACCATGGACAGGCTTTGTTAGCAGGGTCCTGGTTGGCTGTTCCTGTTTGCCTCTCAGCCTCCCTCCCTTCTGCAGTGTCAGCACTTCGGATGCCTCTGTTCAATAAAAGGAGCCGCTGCGGGGAACTGAGAGTTGCCTGGCTTTGAGGTTTTCTTACTAGCGATGGCTGCAAGGGGCCCAGATGCAGCATCTGAAGTCCACCCCCACCCTCACCCACCTGAGGGGGGGTCCCACTGGCATCCTTTTGGCCCGTTGCTCCTCACCTGAATAACAGTAGCCCTGGGCGTTTCTGATTTACAGGTCCTGCTTACTCCTGACATGGAGTCCCCGAGACCCTCTTTCTGTCATTCCGCTGTCTGTCCATGGCTGCCTTCAGCCGTAGCTTTGTTTTACACTTAATCTTCGTACCAGACCCAGGAAAGTTCCGCCCAGGATAAACAGTGAGCCCGTGCAAGTGCCTGCCCAGCCTCGCACTGCCATCCCGGTGAGTGGGCTTTCTTAGGTGGCGGTGCTCTGGTTTAGCTTCACACTGCTGACTAAAATGGGAAGCAGAGGCGTTTCCTCCTGTTCCCCTGTCACATGTCCCCTCCACCCTTGATTTGGAGTCCCAGGGACTGGCCAGTTCAGGCAGGAGGGTCTTTGCTGAGGAGACGCCTGTGCTGCAACTTCCCTGCCGGACGGCGTGCGCGTGCTGTCGGCTGCTCTAAACATCCGAGGGTGCCGTGCACAGGCTTGTTTCTCTGAGGCCTGTCCCAGGTAGCACCGTTGGTGTGGCGCTCTTGTCTGCATGAGGCCTGAACAATTCACAAATAGGACTTTCTGTGGAAAGAGTCAAAACTGAAGTGGAATTAGTAACTAAGAATTCAGTTCTTATGCGTATTACTGGCTCCGAAGAGATGTAATCTTCCACAAGATATCTAGCTAATGTGCAGTTTCTTGATACATGTGTTAATCTGGTTCCCTGCTTACAAGATGCCTTAAACAGCATCTAGCAATGCTCAATAAATATTTTTAAATGAATTGTTAATAATCATTACCGTATTTTTCGGACCATAAGACGCACTGGACCGTAAGACACATTTAGGTTTTAGAGGAAGATAGGAAAAAAAAAATTTTTTTTTAATTTTTCTTTTTAAAGATTTTATTTATTTTTTAGGCAGAGGGGAAGGGAAGGAGACAGAGAGGGAGAGAAATAGCAATGTATGGTTGCCTCTCACATGGCCCTCACTGGGGACCCGGCCCGCAACCCAGGCATGTGCCCTGACCGGGAATTGAACCGGGACCCTCTGGTTCCCAGCCCGTGCTCAATCCACTGAGCTACACCAGCCAGGGTGGAAAAACAAAATTTGAAGCAAAAAATGTAAACTATTTAATAACATAAATAACATAATATTTCACCAATGTAAATGTAAATAGAACTCAACAGCTACATTCAGACTATAAGACACACCCCCATTTCCCTCCCAAATTTGGGGGGGAGTACATCTTATAGTCTGAAAAATACGGTAATTATTGCCCCTTATAATAATAAAAATACATTTATTTTCATTCCGAGTTACTTCTCGAATAAATGCCCAGTGTGACCATTTAGAGAATAACAGACCCAAGTGGCACATGTTCTGGCTGGTGTCCTGGTCTGATTAAGTGATGGTCACTTAGCTATGTCCACTTTGGGGACACTGCAGTACCAGCTAAGCGTTGGCTGCCCAAGCTGGGTGCCAGTGTCAGCACAGTCCAACAGTGACACACACGGGGGCAGGGTGTTAGCTAGGACGTGCTGGGAGGCGTGGGAGGCCACGGTGGAGGTCATGTCTGGTGGGTGGGCAATGGGTGGGCCGTCACGCCAACACCCAGGGGAGGGTTATGTAAAGGCTGCCCGGTGAGGGGCCAGCGGTACCCAGGTAAAGTGCCCTGGTTTCACAGGACAGGCAGCCCAACCCGTACCAGGGCCAGCTTCATCCCGTCTCATTGGGCCCCCTGTCTACTCACTGAGTCTCGGGCTCATTCTCTGTAAAAACACTTCCCATTCAGGAGAAAGAACATCTTTAGGAAATTTCCTTGACTCATTCAGTGGGTTTTCAGGGGAGGAGGGAAGGGGAGAAGGACTCCTGACTGTCTAATTGACGAGAGTGCTTGTAACTCTTGCCAGTCAGCCTCACCTGGCGTGCTGTCCCCTCGTATCTGCTCAGGCACCATCCAGGCTGCTGTAATGAGGTCACCCCTAGACACAGGTCTGAGACCATGGGGGTTTCTATCCAGAGGAAACCGATCATGCCTGTTTGGCAACACCAGGCTGCTCTGCCTCGCCTTCCTGTGTAGGGCCTGCCTTAGGATGGTACCGACCAGCAGGCGCCACCTGGGCACGGACATGGGACAGACACAGAGCAAGGAGAGGCCAGAAAATGGCCCCCTCTGGTAACCAACCTGGGAGAGGGGAGGTGGGGGCCCATTGGGCCATTTAGGGGCAGGCACATGGCTCCATCTCCTGGGCCCACCCCTGTTTGTGCCTCCCCAACTAGTCAACCCTGCAGAGGCCCTCCTCTTGCACTAGGCTGTGGCCCCCACTGTCCTGTGCTGCTCTTGTTTCCGCCCCAGGCTCACCCTGCTTGATGTTTCAGTCGCTCCGCTCTCCCACTTAGACTGGGTGAATGCTGCTTCCATCCGTCTCGGGCCTGGCCTCTGTGTGCAGTGACGAGTCTAAGCAAGTGAGTGGCGGTATCCACCTCTCTCTGCTGGGGAGGAACCAGTTTCCAGGACCCAGCCTGTGCCCACCGCTGTGTGTCCAGCGACCTCATACCATCCAGAAGGACCCCCCCCACACACACACACATGCACACAGTTACGTATACACACATCCATGTTAATTCCAGAGCCAGAGCAATGTCTGCCTTCAGGAGACTGCCCCTTACATTCTCCTTGATGTGATTTCCCATTGATAAAGTTTGCACCAAGAAATGCCTTGAAATGTTTTTAATAGATTTGATCAGGCAGTTGTGGCAGGGTCTGCGATGGGCCCCCTGCCTGGACACTGCCAACAGCACATTCGGGGGCCCTTTAAGGCACATCGATTGTGATTAGGGTTACGCAAAGTTTGACTTAAGATCATTTTCACAAAATTCACAATTTCACCACTCATAATACACTTCAATTCCAATTTCAATGGAATTCTTGCTTTAAAAATCTCCTTTCCCAATAGATCAATAGTACACAGTACATGAGCACCGTGACAAAATTATTTTCAAGAAGTGAGAAACAGTGACTCCTAAATTTGCTTTATCGTCTACCACAAAGTAGGCCACAGTTCAGTGTTAAATAAATAGGAATTCTTTCCTAATAAAAAATTTTACAACAGTTTTCCTAAGGAAATACATTCATAAGACATTGTTTACATTCTGTTTTACAGTGACAAGAACAGCTAGGATTCTCATGTACGAAATGTATCCACAGTACGAGGGATCATAACACTGTGTCACAGGCGGAGTTGTCTCTCGATCACTGAAGTGTGGGCTTTGGGGCTCTGAGGTCTCGTGTCTGGAACTTCAGTTCCATTATGGCTGTGCTTAGACTGCAGTCAACAAAGATCTGCCCACCCGCCACAGAAACACAGGGCCAAAGGGTTTGTCCAGGAGATGTTTGCCAAATGGATTCACCACTGGGAAATTTAGTGTCGAGTGGGGTGAGTAGGGCGTCCGGGAACTGCCCCTGAGCTGCTTTACCAGCCTGAGCCCCTGGCCCTGCAGCTGGAAACTGGATCTGGGTCCAGGGGTCCAGGGGAGTTGTTAAGGCGGCTGGAGGTGCCACACTGACTGGGCTGTGGACCCCGGACGACCACCTGCTCCTGACCCAGCCTGTGCTGAGTAAACCACTCCTGCAGGCGGCAGACAGAGCGTCACCTTCCTGAAGCTGCTGTTGGTGGCTGTGGCTCAGCGACGGCTGGCCTGAGGTCACTAACGGACAGGATGCATTGTGCAGATTGTGGCTGGGTCTTGTGCTCTCAGAGTTGATTAAAATGGCTGCAAAGTGTGGGGAGCAACTACTGAAAACCAACTGTCACTCCTTTATTTGTGATGGCTGAGCTAATTATTCAAATAATGAGCAGCTCCACTCCCCTCAGGATAAAGAGCCTTCTCTGCGTTGGTGAAAAAACAGCACACTGAATGTTCCTTTTGCTGTCACTTGTTTTTCTCAAAAGAAAAGCTATGAACAGCAAATTACAGAGACTCTTCCATCAGGGACTCAAAGTGCACCATGAAAACACTATAAACTGCTAGTAATCCTCACCTGTGGAGGCTGTGAGAACTTGAGCACAGCATGAAGTCTTTCCTGAGCAGAGCAGACCCTGGCTTCTTCAGAAAAGCCTCTAGGAGTGTCCTGAAGTCCACTGTCCCTTTAATCCTTCACTACCTCGACTTCACACAAAACCTTACCTCTGAGGAATGGGTGTTCAGACGAGGGCCAACTCAGCAACTGTTAAGTTAGCAGTTCCCTCACTAAGTGCTCCCCGCAGGATCTCTGGACAGTGGTCTTGGTGGGGATAGGGGAGCTCTAAGGCCACATCTCTGAAACCCTGGAGGAGGTAACAGGCCATCTGTGCTACAATGTCCTCAGTACAGGGCCAGGGGTCTTCCCAGGGTCTCAGCCCCCCTCCGAGACCCCTTCGTTCTCCATAAAAAGGGAGCTCCCAAGGGCAGAACTTCCGCCAGCTTCCCTCTGCTGTGGTTAGGAGGGCCCAGGTCCACTTAAGGACTGGCTGTATTTCTAAGTAAGAGTTGTTTGCTAAATGAAGGCCCCACTTGACTTAGCGGGAGCTGTGGGGGATGCCCATGCTGCCACTGCAAACTCTAACCCAGCCTGGGCCATCTGCCAGTGTCAGGTGGGGCAGCTCAGGTCAGAGAGCAGGTGTTTTGAGTATGGGGTAGCACCTGGTACCCAGAGGCTGCCTCACTGAGACCAGACAAGTGCTGGGCTTTAGAAGTTTCAACACAAAAAAGATGAATAAACATGTTTCTGCAATTTTACCCAGTGCATGAGGTGGCAGGTGGTTCACAGAACTGGTTAGTGGACATGGTATCACCCAGGCCTTGGATGACCACAGCGCCAACCCCTCGGCCTATGAATTGCTCCTGGAGTCAGGGCTTCTGACTTCCTGGGGCCCTGAGAGAGGCCAGCCTGGGCCTGGAATCAGGTTGGTATCATTGTGGGAAAATATCATTTTTCTTAGGTCTCAGTTTCCCTGACAGTGCTGATGAGAAAGAGAAGGGACATTAAAAGTGACAAGAACTCAAACACGGAGCCTGGCCTCTGGAGTCCCAGGGTCCTTCCAGTCCCTGAGTCAGGGACGACAGTGGGAACAGTACTAAGTGCCAACTCAGTTCAAAACCAGGACAGGTGTACAGAAGGACCCACGAGGCAGTCTCCTTACAAGGGCACCTGTCCAGATCTCCCAGAAGCTGGAGGCTTGGCCACTGTCCACTTCTTGTTCCACAGGGGCTCCCCTGCACTCTGCAGGTGGCGCCACGTAATTTTGAGGTTCAGGCCTTGCAGACATTTGGTCCTCCTACTGCTGATCCCACACCAAGTCTCTGGTAAGGTGGGGAGTGGCGCCCAAGGCTGCCCCAGGCCTCGGCGGGAAGACCCCGGGGTCAAGGCCATTGAGAGGACACCTAGGAGGTCGTGTCCGTCACAGAGGCGTCTCTTCTTGCTCCAGTGCATGCGGTGGCGCATGGAACGACGGTTGCAGCGATGCGAGCTTGAGCAGCGCCGGGCGGCGGCGAGCGCGGGGCCGCTGGAATGAGCGCCGGCTGTGCACACGGCGCGCCGCCGCCGATCGCGCGTGCGCGCCTGGCAGTCCCCGGCGCTCCAGTCCCACCACCTGCGTAGGCCCCGCCTCCGACGCAGACCC